>MU188683.1:0-28405 GCA_016904865.1 Pissodes strobi
GGCTCACCCAAGATTCAAGCCAAGCATGGGACAGCCGAATTCTCGCCTATCTTTCCCTGACAAGAGTCTATGATTGGCCGGGACGTGGTTTGCTGTATAGTATATTCTACCATTCGTGTCAACAAATTTGCATACATTGATTTTTTTAGGGGCAGTTCTTGTTAGTGTAAAAAATAAATAATTAAAACTTTTCGGCATAATTGCTTTTTGTCGCCCACCATACAAGCCGCAGAGAATAAAATTATAAAATTAAATTAAATGAAGGTTTTTTGGGAGGATCGAACCCGAAGGGAACGCCACTATAATGAAAAAAGACCAAGTCACATATCAACGTGCTACAGCACTTCTAATATAATTTGCTTTAAACTTTCTCGACAAGAGTGCGGTGTGCGCGTCGTTTCAACGACGTCGCTACGTCGCGGGCATATTCTTCGCTTCACTTTTTGTGCGGATGAAGTTTCACTTTCGGTGTGTGGTCAGCACACTCATTTTTCATGCAACATACTATCGCGATTTTAGATGAAAAACCTGATAAGTTGATTATTTCGAAGGAAAAAAATCCTACTCTTGTTTGATATCGATCCACCACCAATTTTGAGAAATTCAATCATTCAATGCACACGGACTCTCTGACAACTCTTAGTTATTTCTGAAAACATTGTTTTTTTGCTTGCAAGTTTATTATTGGTTGACTGAAGTATTTGTTACATAATAATGCTGTTTGGAATAGTCCCTTGAGCTAGTAAAGAAAAAATTTTATTATCATAAAATTCGCCTGCATTGAATAATTAAAGTTCTCAGACACTGTGGGAAACGGGTTTAGGCTTTTTAACCCTAAAAAGATATGTATAGTTGATGCAAATTCGTTGACAGGAATGGTAGAACATTCTATACAGCAAATTGCCCCGTCCAATGATCAATTCTTATTAGAGAAAGATACAAGAGTTCGGCTATCCCATCACGCTTAGTGTGAAACTTGGACGAACCGGAGGCGAGATTCGCCTCGCCGCATAACCTTCTTCAAGCATGCACAGTGTATTAGGTAAACGACGCATAACTTTCTCTCCTTCTATCTTTACCAACGCTATACCTCCCTCCCTCCAGTGTCAGACTGGCCCAAAGACCGGTAGGCCCTTACGCCCCAGTTTGTCAATTTTTTTGTGGTAAGAACAATAATTTCTAAACTGCTTGGCAACATCGAAAATACAGAGCGAATACGCGAA
The DNA here is from genome assembly GCA_016904865.1 of Pissodes strobi. Lineage (NCBI taxonomy): Eukaryota > Metazoa > Arthropoda > Insecta > Coleoptera > Curculionidae > Pissodes > Pissodes strobi. The sequence goes on from MU188683.1 coordinate 1,224, forward strand.
CTGGCCCGATCGCCCAAACCCCATTAGGTATTCCGTGTACTTATGTGTTGCCGATTCGTGGCGAGTATTTAAAATACGTAATTTATTATTACATTATTGCATTACTTTAAAACAAAGTAAGTATTGTTATTTGTATCATTATTTTAATAAACCCTATTCAAAAAAAAATTATAAAATTAGGACTAAATATGGCCGTGCTACATTAGAGTTTAATAAATTGTAATTTAAAATTCGATAGGGAGTCACTATTCTTACTTCGTTAGAAACATTAGACAACATCCTTTATACATATGGACCAATGTTTATTACACAGAAAAAGTAAAAGTAATTTTGTTCGACCCTCCTAAAATAAATTTCTGAATCAACCACCGGTTTGTACTGTCATAATTTTAAACGGTTATGAGTAATTTTCTTAAACATACAGCTTTATTGTTTATTTTTAGATGTCGTTATCAAACAAAAAGTGGAAAGCTTATCATGTTCTATCATGGCTTCTTTAACAAGCATGAAAATACTTTTTTCTTCAAACGTCAGTAAATCCGTCATTACTCGACTGTGTAGGCGGCCGTGAAGTTTCGTTTTTCCTCCGCCGGAGCTTTACTTTTCACTTTTCCGCCGGCGGAGGTAAAAGTGTTGTCATAGCAACATAGATACAATACAAACAGACAACAAAATAAGCGTCAACAACTCAAGATTTATTAAACTACAATTTGTATTTACCACTCAATTTGTGCACTGCACTTCTAAAAATCACTAATTTAGGAACAAATTGGTTATTATTTAATCGAACTTGCTCAATAACTGCTTATCAATACGGAATTAAAACGCAATCCGTGACGCCATCTTAAAAAAATAATTATTGTTGACAGTGTCCACTGACAGCTTTATGTTAAATTCATCGACACCGGTCTAAGCAAGGCCACCTACGACCGTGGTCTAAGCCGCCTTGCGAACCCATTTATCTTTAATAATAATTAGATATTATTACTATTAAAAAGAGATGTTTTTGCATTAATTTGTCGACATTTGAAGAAAAAACAGCATATTTTATTTGGAGGAAAAGTTACTTTTCATGGCTTGCTCTCTATTACCAGCCTCACTCCGTTCGGCTGTTAAACACGAGCGCGCCATGAAAAGTATCACTTTTCCTCCATATAAAATAATATACTATTTTGTCATACGCTCCCAAAAATAGCAATTTTACGGACTCATTTGAGTCCGTAAAATGCTTCTTTTTAGGCCTAGTCCCTAAAAGTCGTCATGGCAACCTTTACGGACTATTCCAAAATTCCTGAATATGTCTAAATGTCAAATTTCGAATGACATGACAAACTTGTCAAATAGTTGCTACGATATCAATTTCTAAGCTTACTTTTCCGAACATTACGATTTCAAAAATTATGGTAAATTTGCAAATTTAGGCGTACTGAAGAATTGTAAGAAGCGTATAACAAAATTTTGGAAGCGTATGACAAAAAATAGTGTTTGTCACACGTACCTAAATGAAGTTTTTCAGGACTCATCTGCTATTCCGGACTCGGCTAACGCCTCGTCCGTAAACAGCAATGATTCGTCCTGAAAAACTCTATTTTAATTACTTGTAACAAAAATAACTATTTTTTACTACTAACATGAAAAATCACCATTATTTACTCCATTCCTCAAATGAGAAGTAACATTTCTCACCCTAGGTAAATAATAATATTAAAAAAAACCTAGGTCAATAATGAAACGGAAACGGAAAATGTCAAAATGTCAAACTTGTTAGTTTGACAACTAGTTGTCATTTCGGATTATTTGAAAAATGAAAAGGAAATGATTAAATTCAAAATCTAATCAATTCAAATAATGATAAGGATTGTATCAGTGCTATTAGTAAGAAAATTATATACAGTATGACTCACTTTTCATGACTCCCCATAATATTCTTATCAATAATGCGATTTTGTAAAAATTTAGATGGAAAGAAGGTACTTTGTATGTATGGAGCTGTCAGGAGATTATTAGCGTTTTTTGGCGAGTAACCACGGTTAACTACAAGTAATACTGAAGTAAGTGCCAAGCGGGCACCCCACCACAAATTGTACTGTCTGCTTCTGTCTTCGCCAAAATACCGTAGTTAGATCTTGCATTGCTAGAAAAGAATATAGATATTTTGCATATTTATTTGAAAATGATCAGTTTGATCAGTGCAGAACGTTTACTCATATTTTTAATGACAGAATGGTGGCCTCTGGAGATAAGCAAACTAATGGTATTTTTCGATGAATATGTTCAGGATACTTTATGCTGCCCAAATCCCATTTGGGGCACATTTGTGTAGAAATTCCGATGCGTATGAGGCTTCTATAGAAAAATTTCATGAACGTATAATTTACAAACTTGTTCAGAATGGAAAAACAAACATTTCACATGTTTAACGTTTCAAAATTAATCCGCCATGACTCCATCAAACCTCGAGTACCACACCTCGTCACGTATGTAAATTGTAGTAAGCCGTAGTTGAAAAATGATGATGTAATAGTGACATCACGAAACTTCCCCTCACTTACCACAATTAAATTAATCCTCGTGAAAACAAAGCAGTATCCTGTAGTGTGCCGTGGTTAATTGTAGTTAGCTCGCGAAAAAACGCTTCTTGTTACGATATCTGTCAGTTAGACAACTGAACTTCCAGGCTACTCGATACTATTTGAAAAATAAGTAGAAAATGACTAATATAAAAATCAAATCGAATCAAATATGGTAATATATCAGTGTTAGTAGTAAAAAAAATTCTATATATACCTCGGTTGAGAAGGCCATTATTAACCTCGCACATTATATCCTTCGGCGCTCCGCGCCTCAGGATATAAAAGTGCTCGGTAAATAATGGCTTACTTCTCAACCTAGGTATATAATATACTATTTATGCACTTTGGTGTCTAAAGTAGCGGTTTTAATCCCAGATTTCGGGACTAAAGTGGCACTTTTAATCCCTAGGGACTAAAAGTGAAATTATTGAATTATGAAGCAAAATTATTTATTTATTTTAGTACGATGCCTATATTACAGAATGATCTTTCAAATAAAGCACTGAAATAGAAAACTGACAACAAGCTTACAAATGTATTTGTCAAAAACGTGTCACAAGCTTACAGTTACTTTTACTAAGTAAAACCTAATTTTTAGTATCATTATTAATATTACCGTTTATGCTAATGCCATTACAGCTATTTAAGTTAACGAGAGGTTGAAAATTGGAGGCTGCAATATTTTTAATTAACGTATTCTGTGGAAAAGTCGCAGTGGAAGATGCAATTGTGTTTTGTACAACGGAACTGGACGCAACGGAAACTTCTGAGGAAGTGGCGACAAAAGTTTGGCCAGCCACGTTTTTCTTCTGGTTTGGGGAATTTTCGACATAGCCCTCGACAACGGCGTTATTTTTCCAACCGTCATATCGCTTAAGTTGTTCCAGGTTTGCTCCTGAATCTGCAAGTAAAGACGCCGACGTTTTTCTAAAGCAGTGCCCGGTATACAGCTTTGCATTTGGTAGTTTCAGATATTTTGTTGGCAGCTGTCCAAATGGGTTTTTACCGACAGGCTGTGATGTGTATCGTCCGTTTCTGTACCCGACAAAAAATCTCGTATGCTGTGTAGGTGGTCTTAGAGCAATATATTTTTCACCAATTCTGCCACATCTGTGAGTTTTCAGTGGATCTTTTAACCACAAAGGAACGGTTCTTGTGGTTTTTGTGTCCAGTACATGTACCAGAAAAATTGTCTATGATCCAATGCATCACTGCAATCTAACTGGCACAGTTTCTTCCCCCGACAGGCCCTAGCTACACCCATAATAACTGCCACCTGTAACAAAGTTGTCGTTTATTACTAAATTTTGTAATGCAAAATTGATGGTAATTAGGTACCTTATTCATTAAAAAATCTTCACTTAAACGTTTTTGTAGAAATTCTTTGATGTTATGTAAGTCCAGAATCATTGACTTTTTGGCTTTATAACCATCATTTTTCCTTTTTAAAAATGAGGTAAGTTTACTGTACTTGCTAATATCGACATTGGTCTCTAGAATCATCGTGGCTCTTATCATGGAATACTGGCTCCACAATGACGAGGCCTTGAGTTTCTTAAAATTTTCAAAAAAAATCACAATCCTTCACAAAGATGCAATCGGGGAGGACATTGAAAATGCCGAAGCAGAATGCAACGCTTATTAAATTTGAGATCTGAGAAATCTCATAATTGTGTGGAAATATATAAGTAGTTGATAGAAAGTTAGGTGAGATCAGGTTAGAATACGTAAACTTAGTTTACCAAAATATACCAAATAAATGTATATTACTTCAAGTCTCGTTCTTTTTTACAATTTATAACGTTATAAGTGCGGTTGTGAAAAGCAAAAGGCCATTTGCATTCGATTCGTCTCACATTCCTCGATCTAACGATACGAAACACGACTAGTCTGTCGTGAGAAACTAAAAGTCACCCTCACCCACCCTTAACATAATCTAATGTAAAAAATGACATAGCAGATTACGCAAGTTAAGTTTACCAAAATATACCACATAAATGCATATTTCTTCAAGTTTCGTTCGTTTTTTACTATTTATAACATAAGTGGTGGTTGTAAAAACTGCATTCAATTCGTCTCCCAATCCCCGATCTAAAGCGGTTAGTTTCACTTAGTATCAACATATTTAAGTCATTTGAGTGGGTTCCAATTCCAATTATAATCAATTTTAATAGATTTAGTTTTGTTTAGTCGTCTAATAAATTTTCGATTGGTCTCTCTTTGTCACAACTTCTTTTGCTTATTTGAGCCGGTTCCGTTACGTTATAATAATCAATTTTAATAGATTTAGTTACTTTTGATTAGTCGTCCAATCAAATTTCTGATAGTTTCCCTTAGTGTTAACTTATTTTAGTCATTTGAACCGGTTATGATGCGTTTTAATTAACTTCAACGGATTTGGTTAGTTTGGGTTAGTCGTTCAATCAACTTTCTGTTAGTATCACTCAGTCTCAACCTATTTTATTTTCATTCATTTGAGTTGGTTCCGATCCGTTATTATCAATTTTAATAGATTTGGTTAGTTTTGATTAGTCGTCTAATCAACTTTCGGTTAATTTTACTTAGGATCAGCTTATTTTAGTCATTTGAACCGGTTACGATACGTTATAATCAATTTTATAGATTAGATTATTTTTGATTAGTCGTCGAATCAACTTTCGGTTAGTTTCTCTTATTCTTAACTTATTTTAGTCATTTGAACCGGTTCCGATACGTTATAATAAATTTTAATGGATTTGGTTAGTTTTGGTAAGTTGTTCAATTAACTTTCAGTTAGTTTCACTTAGTCTCAAATTATTTTAGTCATTTGGACTGGTTACGATTCGTTAAAATCAATTTTATTGGATTAGGTTATTTTTGGATAGTCGTTAATTAAAATTTCGGTAGTTTCACTTAATATCAACTTATTTTAGTCATTTTAGTCATTTGAAGTCATTGAATTACGATACGTTATAATCAATTTTAATAGATTTGATTATTATTGTTTAATTGACGAACTTTCAGTTAGTTTCACTTAGTCAACTTATTTTACTTTTTTGAGCTGGTTTCGATACGTTTTAACCAATTTTAATAGATTTGGTTAGTTTTGGTTAGTCTGCTAATTAACTTTCAGTTAGATTCACTTAATATCAACTTATTTTAGTCATTTGAACGATACGTTATAATCAATTTTAATCGATTTGGTTAGTCTTGGTTAATCGTCGAATCAACTTTCGGGTAGTTTCAATTAGTCTCAACTTATTTTAGTCACGTGCGATACGTTATAATCAGTTTTAATAAGTTTGGTTAGTATTGGATAATCGTCGAATGAACTTCCAGTTAGTTTCACTTAGTCTCAATTTATTTTACTTATTTGAGCCGGTTCCGATACGTTATAATCAGTTTTAATAGATTTGGTTAGTTTTGGTTAGTCGCCTAATCAACTTTCGGTTAATTTCACTTAGTCTCAACTTATTTTAGTTTTTTGTGTCGGTTCCCATATGTTATAATCAATTTTAATAGATTTGGTTAGGTCTGGTTAGTCGTCTAATCAACTTTCGGGTAGTTTCACTTAGCCTCAACTTATTTTAGTAATTTGAGTCGATTCCGACACGTTATAATTAAGTTTAATAAATTTGGATACTTTTGGTTAGTCGTCTAATCAACTTCCGGTTAGTTTTACTTAGTCTCTACTTATTTTAGTCATTTCACTCGTTTTCGATTCGTTATAATCAATTTTAATAGATTTGGTTAGTTTGGGTTAGTCGTCTAATCAACTTTTGGTTAGTTTCACTTAGTCTCAACCTATTTCAGTCATTTGAGTCGGTCCAAATACCTTATAATCAAATTTAATAAAGTTGGTTGGTTTTGGTTAATTGTCAACTTCCGGTTAGCTTCACTTAGTATCAAGTTATTTTAGTTACTTGAGCCGGTTCCCGTACGTTAAAATTAGTTTTAATAGATTTGGTCAGTTTTGGTTAATCGTCTAATCAACTTTCGGTTTTCTTCACTTATTCTCTACTTATTTTAGTCATTTGAATTGGTTTCGATACGTTCTAATCAATTTTAATTGATTTGGTTAGTTATGGTTAGTCGTCCAATCAACTTTCGGTTATTTTCACTTAGTCTCAATTTATTTTCCTTATTTGAGCGGGTTCCGATTCCTTATAATCAGTTATGCATAAACCGAGTCTTGACGTTCACTAAAATTTTCAGCGACCTTGGAAACTCACTGTCAAGAAACCTAAGTATAGATCTGAACCGGCTCCGATACGTTATAGTCAAATAAAATGTTTCTGGTTAGTTTTCGTTAGTCCCCAAAATTCGGATCGTTTTGGTTAGTTTTAACTTACTTTAATTTGTGTAACCTATTTCGGTACATTTTAGCCCGTTTTGGTGCTTTTGGTTACTTTTAATTAGTTTTGGTTAGTCATTCAATCAACTTTCCGATATGTTATAACATATTTTAATGTTTTTGGTTAATTTTGGTTAGTAGACAATTCGGTTAATTTGGTAATTTTTAACTTAATATAATATTTTTAATCTGTTCCGATACGTTTTAGCCATATTTGATGCTTTTGGATAGTTTAGGTTAGATTGGGTTAGGTTGGGTTAGATAGTCGTTCAATCAATATTCAGTTAATTTCAGTTAGTTTTAATTTTAGTCATTTCAAGCGGCGCCGATACATTATAATCGAATTTAATGTTATTGGGAAGTTTTGGTTAGTCTGGGTTAGTTTTAACTTACTTTAATATTATTAATCTGTTCCGATACGTTTTAGCCTTTTTTTGAGCTTTTGGTTACTTTCGGTTAGTCGTTGAATTAACTTTCGGTTATTTTCAGTTAGTTCCAATTTATTTTAGTAATTTGAACCGGATTCGATAGGTCATAACCAATTTTAATTTTTATGGTTAGTTTTGGTTATTCGCCAAATTTCGGTTACTTTGAGTTAGTTTTAACTTACTTTTATTTTTTTAATTTGTTCCGATTCATTTTAACCCTTTTTGTCCTTTTGGTGACTTTTAGTTAGTTAGTGTGGGTTAGTCGTTCAATCAACTTTCGGTTAGTTTCAGTTAGCCTTAATTTATTTTTGCCATTTGAACCGATTTCGTGCTCAGAAACAGACTAACACGATCTCTCACGTATATTACGTGATGTGCCAAATGTAGCATGCACTTTTACGTGATTTGAGACCCCATATAGGAAAACAAAAACATTTTCAATGTTAAAAAATGCCAATAGCACCTTTTCTTCTGTGAAACTATTCACGCTTCGTTCTTCACACCATTTTGTAAAGTCTGTATATTGTTTCTCATATAGATGCCGAGATTTTGGGAGTAACAGCTGACTTATAGTCTCTTCGGCTGCTCTTTCAATGTTTATTTCAAAAATTTTCAGCAATGTGACACGTCTTCGACAAATAAATTTGTTAGCGTCAAGAGATTTTTTTTTTAACTGGCTATAGCAACGTATTAAAACACAGCAAGATTTTGGATGGATTTTGGTGTGGTTTCTTTCCGGTAATTATTTTTCCATAGCGCATAAAATAGCGTATACATCACAGGACTAAACCGTTTTTTAACCCTCAGCGAATTGTAGCCTGAACGAAGCGAGCCCCTAGGGATAAAATATACCACTTTAGTCTCTAGATATATAATATACTATTATTGACCACGTTCCCAAGTCAGCATACAAATTTGTTTTGTTTTTAAATTTAATTGAAATATGTTACTTCATCTGGTATAGAGTGTAAGTGTCTCATGATGAAAAGTGTAGAATTGTTCAATATTTATGGCCTAGGCCCTAGGTTCCAATAAAACGATTTCTAACTTTTCTTTTATCCGATTTAGTCTCAGTTTGTCAGTATTTCAAGTTGGACCTATGGATCCTAAGTGTCTCAGTTCGACAGTGTCTTCCTCTCTACTTCCCTTACATGCCATTTATGTTACATTTACCTACCTCTCTGTCCAGGTAAAAAAAAGCGAAACTATGATGAACAATTGTTATTCAAATGTGTGTAACAAGCAACCTAGACACTAATATCCCTCAACCAAATTCGCGTGCATTAAATGATTATAGTTCCCAGAAACTAGACGGTTTATCGTTCTCAAAGCAGTATAACTTTTCCTTAAAACTAATTAATTTATCAGATTTTTTATTCAAAATCGCGCTGCTGTTGCGTAAAAAGTTATCATGAAAAATAATTGTTCAAAGGTGTGTAACTAGCGCCTTCTACAAGCAACCTGAAAACTAAATTCAATGTCGAATTTCTCACCACCAGTAACCATCATTCGAAGCTTGGACGTCATTTTGTTTCAAGCTGTCCAAATTATAGAATGAATGTGAAATTGAGCATCAAAGTATAACACCATGTATCTTTTAGACAAGCTACATTTTACCAAAGCATTTTAATTCACAAGGTATTTTTTGCCGCCTAGAATCTATAGGTAATCTATGGCGCACCACCTTGTATAAGTTTAACACCTTGACCGCCGTAATGTACATAATTTTGAAGATTTCAAGGTCCTTGACTAACGGGAAGGAAGCTCTAATAATTTCTGCAATCCTATTTAATCCGTGAGCTAGGCAAGTTACATGAATTAAATTTTCATAAAATATGTTTAAATTATTCTGTCCTGCCTTTACCATATATTAAATGAAGAGTAAAGGCTGTGCATGTACGAAACATACTAAATGAAACACTCTTTGTATTTCATGCAAAACGTGTAATCCAAAAAGGACTTCCTAAGAACGTAGCAGAGCGCTTTCGGCCTAAGCCATCATCAGTCTCACCTGGAAAGTAAACAAAAGAACCACCCATAACCGGAAAGTCAGTGACTGCTGTAAGATTTTTTTGGTAAAGAAAATGATACAATTGGCATTGTTATGTTAAGATTCTATAGTTGTTAGGATTTGAAAGGATTTACATTAAAAATGTAAAGTAAGAATGGAGATGTTTGTATTGAATATAATAAAGAAAAATGGTAGGAGCTCTTTCACTTACTTATCAGTGGAAATGAAGAACATATTCACGAAGAGAAACAAACAACATCAATCGACAATGGTCACATCAAAATTTCACGAGTTACAATTTTAAGATACAGGGTCCACATACTTTAATTTAAAAAAAAAAAAACGAGGAATGAACCGCGTTTTTGGGGTAAATGGCCTGAAAATTGTTTTTGGAAAAAGAAGAAAGTGCTTAATTAAGTAAATAATAGTAATCTAAATTTGGGATGATATTAGCCCGCCCAACTCACCAGACTGCCCCCACTCCTTTTTTTAGGGAGGAGGCGGTCTAGTCTTGTAGTTCGGGTTGGACTTATCTATCGTCAAACATGAATTAAGCAACCCAAAAAGGGGGGACCAGTCTTATAGATCGGGTTGGGCTGATGTCTGCTCTGAATGCAGTTGTTCTTTTAATTAGTTAAGTTCTTTCTTTCCATTTTTTGAAATACCTATGTTTGAGTTGAGTTGGTCTTGCTTCTCTCTGTCACAATAATATTAATACCCTTAATAATAAAAAAGAAATGTTTAAATAAAAAAATTTCCATTGATCATAAAACATGAGTTGAGCAACCCAAAAAAGAGTGGGGTCAGTCTGGTAAGCTGGGTCGGGCTAATGTCTTCCCTAATTTAGTTTACTATTAGTCACTTAATTAAGTAATTTCTTTCTGAAAACAATTTTCAGTCCATCACTAACATTTTCAATTAATTAAAATTTCAAATAATATTCTCGCTACATGATATTGATCATATCATTTCGTTAATCTCATCTAGCTCAGTGGCAGCCAGTCTGTACTCCAGGCATGCTTTGTAAAATTAGGTACTTTTATTTTTATCTTCTAAACTTAACACTTAGTTTTTACTGATTAAAATTACCGCAAGTTCTTAGCGGTACACTTCCACTCGCGTCTACCTACCCGCAGTCCGGTGTTGTCGTTCTAATATTTTACTTCACGCTTGTCCCTCCGCTTGCTTTCCTCGCTTCGGGGGCGCAACCAAACAAAACTAATCTAAACTCAATCTAACCAATGCTCAAAATCAAGAAAAAAAGAACTACGAAAAATATATGAAATAGCACGTACGCATGCTTGAAGACTCAAGATTGTCTTCTTGTCAAGACTGTCTATAGCGACATATTTCTCGTTTCACCCAAAAACATGGGTCATCCCTAGTTTTTGTTTTTAAAATAAAATTATGTGAACCCGTTATCTTAAAAATGTAACTTGTAACTTGTAAAATTTTGATGTGACCATTGTCGATTGATATTGTTTCTTACTTCTGGTGGATATATTCTTCATTTCCACTGACAAGTGACAAGTAAGTGAAAGAGCTTCTATACCATTTTCGTTTTTTATTATACTTGATACAAAATATCACCATTCCCATTTTACATTTTTACTGTAAACCCTTTCAAATCCTAGCAATTTTAGAATCTTTGTATAACAATGTCAATTGTATCACTTTCATTACCAAAAAAGTCTTGCAGCAGTCATTGACTTTCCGGTAATGGGTACCCCTTTTACTTACTTTCCAGGTAACACTGATGAGAGCTTAGGCCGAAAGCGCTCTGTTACGCTCTTTTAGGAAGTCCTCTTTGGATTAAAAGGTCTGCTTGGAAGACAAAAGGTGTGTCATTTAGTATTTACCATATATGGCACAGCATCGGACAACAGGACTAGAATTTTCTTTATAGGAACTAAATTCAGCAAAAAGAAATGTGTTAATGTTTCTTGAATAAAACGAATAACTGTAGGGTTGTTTGTTTTTTCCAGTTGATTTACAGCCATGAGGTATCGACCAAACGAAACAGTTGTCTCGTTGGCGACACTATACATATACCTAACTCCAATTTCGTTCTTTATTTTATCTAGCACGATACCAAACACCTTCCCAACGACGACGCGACGTTATTTCTTAATGTTGGTTCATCTGGAGCATTAAATTTTGAATATTTTTGCAGAAAAGCCTTTACTTGGGTTGGTCAGCTTGTTTAAAGGAATATTAACGGCCGAAAACATTTTACACAGATCATTGTTAAATCCTGATTGGCCGCGGTCTTCGTTTTTAAATGTCTCAAAAGATTGCTTCAACGTTAACTAAATGGGACCGGACTTGATCTTGATAACCTTAGCAATGTGATGGTCTATTATGAATTTGTTCGAGCAGGAAACAAATTTGGAACAAGGCTTGCAAAAAACATGATTGCCGTCCAAAACAAGTTCTATATAGTAAGGCTTAATCCACGAAGTACATCGTATTTTCGACATAATTACCACTTTTGTTTTCACGTTTACTTTGTTTGGGCATACAATACTAACTGCGGGTACGACAAACGAAAACCTCAATAATATTGGTAAAGTCTAACAAATATGAACAAATAAATAATGTATAGAAGGCATAAATAAGGTGTAGGTAAAGAAATTCGAGTTTAAGCATCTGCCAAAAGACGAAGAGACTAATGCAATTTCTCAGTAGAGGAATAGTTTGTTACTTTATTAACTTTATTATTTTATTAGCCCATTTATTGCCCTCTTAGAGAAATTCCAATATAAATCGAGTTCAGGCGTGCAGACGCCGCACCATTCAGGCGGCGCGGCGCGAAGCATAAAACCAATAGTAGTATTGTCTTTGATAAAACGTAAGAAAATAATACAGGATCCTAAAACATGCTTGCATATGCAGTAGTTCTTAAAATATGCATTTCTCCTTCAAAAACACATAAATATGAAAAAATGCAAATATTATATGCAGAATGCAAAAAATCCGGTCTTTAATTATTATTACTATTAGGCATTATGTAAATGTTTACTGAAGTTCCATATAATTATAGTTTTTGTATATTATAAATTCTTTACCCTGTAAGCATGTAGGTAGCCAAAAAGAAAACTTATGATTTTAAGATCTGTTGACGCCAATTGAAATTACTGGGGTTCAACTTGAATATTATAAAATTTTGAGAAAATAAATACGACTATAATTTTATTCGCATATTAGATGTAAATATGCACATAATGTTTATATTTTTCTTGTTTGTTCGAAAAATTAGCATGCTGCAATGGCAATTAGTTCTAGTTAGTAAATCTGCCAGAAATTTGAAAATTGCCATTATAGATTAAGACAGGCATTAGCTTTAGCTCTAAATGCATTAGCTCTAATTTGCATGTATTGTAAAAAATAATTTTGTACTTAAATTAGATTGTTATATTTTTCTATTATTAAGATGCTAATAGGATAAGATAATCACAAGGAGAATATTATTACATTTTCAACTTTCTGCTATGTCGGATATTAATAATAATATTAACATAAACATTGTCAGTGTTGATAAAGCCTAGTTCACCATAAGACTTTTGTAAAATAGACTGCCATTGCTTTTATACAAAATATTAATAAATAAAGTTACATTTCTCTGAAATAGTGTTTTCATTTTATCTGTGGTCTACTTTTTGTTATGTGTATTTGATAAGCAGATTTCATGGAATATAAAACAAGTAAAAAGTGTCACTAATTTCAAACCAATGGTACCGCTAGAGAGATAGGTACAGTTGCCAGCTGGTCCAAAAATTTAGGGCAACTGGATCTATAAGAGACATACTTTACCGCTAATATATAGAAAATCAATGTCGTTGATAAACAGCATAAACAAAATAGGGCCTAGTACTGAACCCTGGGGTATTCCACAATATATTGGAGCGTCACCAGTCGCGCGTGATGGCTCAATTTCATTCAGTACCCAGGAAAAAGAGTGCTGAACGCTCCCAAAGGAGTTTTGACTTTCTGACTGTTTGTCTCTCACTTGGCTGAATTCGACGGCTCAGTTTTATTTACTACCCAGGAAAAAGTGTGCTAAGCGCGACTAAAGAAATGTTTACTTCAAAAACATTATGTTCCTTTTGAAATGAAAACTTCTTTATGCGAGTTTAGCACACTTTTTCCTCGGTAGTGAATAACACTGGGCCATCAAGCTCAGCTATATCGGCTCAGTTTTATTTACTACCCAGGAAAAAGTGTGCTAAGCGCGACTAAAGAAATTTTTACTTCAAAAACATTATTTTCCTGTTGAAGTGAAAACTTCTTTAAGCGAGTTCAGCACACTTTTTCTTGGGTAGTGAATAACACTGGGCAATCAAGCTCAGCTATATGACGCTCATCTAGCAAGTCGGCATCTTTTTCAATCAAGCGACAGAGGTAAACAGTCCTTTAGTAGCTCTGGTGCATCTCTGGATATTTTAAAAAGGCATAGAGGATTGAAATCAGATTAGCGGCTAGATCGCGCCGGGCTAATATCGTTCCCGATGACGAAATACTGCGTGCGACGCCTCTCTCTTTTACTTACGACTCCAACGCCATCTAGTGTAGATGGCGTTGACTCGGGCGATGACATTCGTGCCATGTCTTCGTTATGCAATTAATTTGCCGCAAGAGCCCTCGTGGTCGATAGATCTAGAGGGTTAGGTTTCAGTTCGGCGACTAACGGCGGCGCGCGGCGGCCCGGGTTCAAACCCCGTTGCTTTTTTTTATTTTTTTACGGTTAAGTTTCTAAACAGTTTTTTCTTGATTTTGGGTATGTCTTGGGTTAGTTTTGGTTAGCAAACAGTTTTTTTCTTGATTTTGGGTATTTATTGGGTTACGTTTGGGTTAGCACCTGGTTAGTTTCCTTTTCTTAAGCCCACGTAGCGAGCGGCAGCGAGCAGAGGGCCACGCGTGAGTGAAATATTTTAATACTTCTGTCGGGAATGCTTTTAGACCGGCGCGACTTAGCCACTAGTGGAAATCAGCAGCTGTCGCAGATGAGTACGTTAAAAGCTCCATAAATAATAGAAAAATCTTTGCTGACAAAATTTTGGGAGATGGTGACTTGGAAGCTTTCAAACTAGCTGGGCCTTCAGGAAACCCTTCCAGACATGTTTTTGAGTATGTCTCTGGAACTTATTATTCCTTTTGAAATTTAAACCATTCTTAAAGGACTCTTATTTCGATTTTCTCTTCCTTGATTCTTGACAGAATGGTGAATGCTATGTTAACCAGATACAATAGATGGAATTTATATTGAGTAGTGAGGGGAAATTAATTCGAATAGTAAAATAATGAGTAGTAATAGAAATATGGCTTTAACCACAAACAATATAGCTACGTAGCTATATTATTTGTGCTTTAACTAGTAAATCCTGTACTGTCGTTTCCGCGCCGTTATAAGCTTCGCATGTAGTTCTACATCAAGTAGCGTCGCATACAAACAAATCTGAATATCAATACTTAAGTGAATAAAATTTGTTTAATTTAAACCTTGTTTAATTGTATATTGCTGAAACATATACTTTAAACCCTTGGAAACTTTCTCATTCCTGCTTGGAGAGATTAAAGCAGCGCCAGTTTAATCAGGGGACTTTTGTTTGAGTGCTGTAAAACTGCGCGGCAAAATATTAGAGTGGTAAGCGCGAAGCGCGTGCCGCCACTAAAAGTTCAATATTTCCGCTTTATTGTTTTTTAAAATTCTTAAATCGTAATTATAAATGTCACATTTTAGATTGGGTATTACTACCTCTGCGTAAGCAATTCGCTCATCTCTATAGCCATGCCGCCATGCCCACATGTTAGTATTCTCGTTTTGGTGCCATAAAAGCGCTGATAAGTAGCCATGCTTCAATAAAAACTTATTTCAAAAATATAGCAACGGACGCCAATGAGAAAAATGCGTTGAGAGTCAAAGCAGGTTTGCTATGGAAAAATATAATTTGTTGGAAAATTGGTCTTATCGTTATGGTTTGATATTTTGCAGAAGGTAAGCGATATTGATAAAGCGGTACAGAAAGAAAACATGGACCTAACTACAACCGCCCATCTTTTCTCGTTTCTTGCAGAATATTTTGATGTGGTACGTGATCGTGTTAATCATTATAAGATCTTGGGAATGTCATTGACAGGAAACGAAAATTATATTGAAAGACGAAGTACCAATCCAAAATTGCAATTTGGAGAAAGAAAATCGGACCTAAACTTGAGCCAGGGGCCAGAGAGATAAGCGAATTCAATGTTTTTTTCTTAATAGACTCTCTTAAATCAGAAATGATTAATCGGTCTGAAAGCTACCAATCCTATTCAAAACCGTTTGAAATTCTATTTCATTTAAAATCAATATTATCTTATTAGCAACTGAGCCAAAGGTACTGTAGATTTGGAAGAATATTTTCCTCAAGAATGTGTCCATCTAAAAAAGCTGTTAAATTATCTATGAGATATTAAAATAGAATCTACATTGGAGTTGGTTCAAGCCTTATACGAACATAAATTAATATCTATATTTTCCAATATCAATGTTTGTCTGCGTATTTTTTCTCTATAATGGTCACAAATGCAAATGGGTGTGGTGGGCAAGAGAGTAAAAACGTAGGTATTTAAGGAACTCATTTGGTTCAAACCTTATACGAACATAAATTAATATCTACATTTCCCAACATCATTTGTCTGCATAATTTTTTCTCTATAATGGTCACAAAAATGCAAGTGGTGATCGATCTTTTTCTACTCTCAAGAGAGTAAAAACGTTTAAGAAATTCAATTGCCCAATAAATCTTGAATTATTTTGCAATTTTGTCAATTAATCAAGACCTGCTTGATGAAATATATATGCATAGTATTATCGAAAATTTTGCGTCATTAAATGCAAGAAAGAGACTTTTAAATAATTATATTATAGTTTTGAACCAAAAATAATATTTATTAGAATTTTTTTTAAAGCGTTGTTTTATATTTTATTTGTCCCTTGGGGTTGTCATTAATTTATGTTTATGCATGTTTTTTTGTTTTGGTTTTTATAAAATTTTTGTTCATTTTATGATTCTGCAAAATAAATGTTTCTATAAAGTGGTTTTATTTTAAATCATAATATTTGTGGGTGTTTGCGGCACCGGGCGACAAACTACCTTAAACCGGGGCTGGCTAAAGGATATGCTTTACTTCAAAAAATTTATTATTAACAATTATCATATACAGAGTAAGTGCAAAATCACAGTAACCTAGAGAAAAAACAAAAATATGCTTCTTTCTCAAGTGTGCAAAATTGTACGTAAAATTTTGATCAGAGATGACTCAATAGTATATTATTTTATATGGAGGAAAAGTGATACTTTTCATGGCGCGCTCGTGTTTAACAGCCGAACAGAGTGAGGCTGGTAATAGAGAGCAAGCCATGAAAAGTAACTTTTCCTCCAAATAAAATATGCTGTTTTTTCTTCAAATGTCGACAAATTAATCCAAAAACGTCTCTTTTTAATAGTAATAATAATTATTATTAAAGATAAGTGGGTTCGCAAGGCGGCTTAGACCGGTGCGATGTCGGTGAATAGGCTCAGGTTGTTGCTATAGTAATGTAACATAAAACTGTCAGTGGACACTGTCAACAATAATTATATTTTTAAAATTGCGTTTTCGGGTGCATTTTAATTCCGTATTGATAAGCACTTATTGAGTAAGTTCGATTAAATAATAACCAATTTGTTCCTAAATTAGTGATTTTTAGAAATGCAGTCACAAATTGAGTGATAAATACAAATTTTAGTTTAATAACTATTGAGTTGTTGACGCTTATTTTGATGTTTGTTTGTATTGTATCTATGTTGCTAAAGTGAAAAGTAAAGCTCCGGCGGAGGAAAAACGAAACTTCACTGCCGCCTACACAGTCGAGTAATGACGGATTTACTGACGTTTGAAGAAAAAAAGTATTTTTATACTTTTTGGTACAAATTATGTTCAAATTATGTCTAGCTATAATTACTTAAATGTTCAGAAATTTTGAAATGGCGCATTTGCTGCGTTCTCATAGGTGGCTGTGACCTTGTACCTGAAAACGTCTTTCAATCCTATAGATCTTTTCTTTATAAAACTTTCTTATATTTTGAAAAATAATATTAATAACGCTTTACTCTTTTAATACTTACACTCTATATAACCTGTATACGAAAATTGAAAAATAATATACTTTTTAGTAATTTCAAAGGAAGCAAGCGTTTTAATGAAAAAGAGTTTTTTTTGGCATCTTACAAGATTTGTTTCATTTCTCATAATGTAATCGATGGATACCCTAATATATACCTATATTCTGATTTACGTCCACTGGATCACTTTATAACCAATATTGATATGAAATAACCAAAAATTAATTTCAATAAATTTTGAAATATTGACGTTTGAAAATTTTTCACACATTCACACGTAAGAATGTAAAGTAATAAGTCGACTAAGTCGTGTTAAAACGGCTCTCCCTTTTATTTTTTTCTTATGATGGTCTTCAACCTTGATTTAGTTATAAATATTTTTTAACCAGGTTTTTCTACTTAAGAATATACAGAAATATCGATGTGTGCTTAAGACCACACGACATTGAGATAACCCATTATTTAAAATATAATTTCATTAGTCCTTATAATTCAGTCTTGAGACACCCAATATATATGTATATTTTGAGACACCCTTTATACATATAAGGGATAAGTCAAGTCATAAATTGAAGTCGGGTTCTGCGAGGTTTTTTTTGGAGGAGATCCAAAACGTATCGTTCGATAGCGGGGATAGATAATCTGAAACCGGCGCAGTGAACGGTTTATTTTGTGAATGGTTCTTTTTATCGTGTATTACAGGTTAATAAAAGGAAATTTGTAATATTGTATTGACCTAATTTGTACAAGTATTTCTTTTACTCTCATGGATAATTCATATTTGATGGCATGACGTGTGTATATATTTTGATATTGTTATTAACATAATTTGCATAAATATTTCTTCTATTTAATTGACAATTAATATTTGATGGTATAACATGTGTATCTATTTAATGGAATCGTTTCATGCTGTAAATAACACTGCTTTAAATGAAAACAAAAATTAATTGTTTGCTGTCTTTTCGTGCTTGGATTTTAATATTAGTATGACTGAAAATGTACCCAAGGGCTTTGATGAATGTTAACCATTTCCTACCCTGATGGAAGAATATCCTAGTTATAAGTGTAATGATCATTCTAGAGATATTGGCCCTAATTTCAACTTTAGCTGAGTAGCCTTCGTAACCAGGACCTCAGTACCTTCCAGCGACATCTGGCTCACTAACAACAACCACTTCAGTTTAAAATGTATTGTTAAGGGTGCGGAACTAGGAATTGTGGTACGGGAGACAGTAATTTAAATAATTATAATACTAATAACTTATACAGCATAATTCGGTTTAGGAATTTAGATCGAGGGGTTTTCTCTGCCGTACTCTTTCCTCTCGTGAATTCCAGGCTGAGTCCGGCACCCATATTAGGAATGTGTGGTTTAATTTACACGATGCACCTTTCCCTCAAGTTTCCCTAATTGTGTTTCGTCGAAGCGCATTCAAGGTAGGTAAAATTGTGCAAGACATAATAATAACACAACGTAGATATTGTTTTCTTTTTAATCTATTTTAAGGTGCGTACAGACCTGACGCGACGCGCGCGCGACACGCACGCGACAGTCCAAAATTCCTAGGTGTGGACGGGGCGCGCGCGCGACGCTAGCGCCGCCTGTCCGAGGCGCGTCGCTACCCGCCTGCTGTCGGTTTTTCGACGGCAGATCAAAGAAAGAGCGAGGCGCAGTGTGGACGGGTAGTAGTAGGAGCGTAGCAATCGCGCGATAATCAGTGAAGAATGCAATGGAACTTAGTCGCGTGGCGCGCGCGTCTCTCTACATGGCTCACGGCAGGCGCGCGAGAAAGCCGTGCGCGTCGCGTTCGCGTAGCAGGCGCGCGGTCGTTAGGTCTGTACGCACGTCAGGTCTGTACGCACCTTTAACGATCAGTGGCAAAATGAAGACAAAGCACAATTTTACTTCTCTGATTCAACTATGTTGAACAGGCCCGGGTACGTTATACTACAACATAAATGAAAACTTCAGTAAAGTGGTATTAAAAACTAAATGAAATAAACAAAAAATCTTTGGGAGACGTAGAGTAGTTCAATACCTTCTACAACAGGTAATGATTGGTTGCGGTCGGTCCCACTGAAGTACTTGTATCAAGAGTGAATGTAAGTATGTAGACCAGCGGCATTGCTTTGACTTCAAACACCACAAATTCTGCATTTTGCGCATTGTACTCGTAACCTCCACAAGTAATAGATTTTTCTAATTTTTTTGGCGTTCAAATCCATCATTCTAGATTTTCTCTCAAAAATTTTATTTTGCGGACATTTTCGAAACAAAGAAATTTTAAGACAGTTTTTCTTCTCTAATTTTTCCAGTAAAAGTGTTATCTCGGTTTTTCGTCCCTCGTAACTGTTTTGGGGCTAACACGACCCAAATTAATCCGTCTTCAAAAATATTGTGAACTACTAAATTGCATAAACTACTAAGTAAATATCACTCCGTCCTAAATTTCAACTTGAACTAGAAAAATATTATGTAAACATGCAAAACAAATTACAAGCAACCCAAGTCATCAACGGAAGCGATTATAAACCTTAAATGTTCAATGATGAGCAAATTTTATTATATAAATACACAAACGAACCATCATAAGCAACAAACATAGTAGCGGGTACGTTCCTGGGACTACAAAAGCGACCATCAAGTAGACCGCCACTATCGGCGGCTACGTTGCCGCTAAGTAGCGGCCACGTAGCTGCTGGGTTGGGATACTTCCAGGAATAATATGAAAATGCACATCACTTTTCAGATGGAAATATTTTAAGGCGCCCTCACGTTAACGTAGTTTTGTAGTAATTTAGGGAGAAAAATAATATCAAAAATAAAAAAAAATAATGTTTCATATTTCATAATGTATAAAAGTGCTAGTTAGAAAAATAAATGCTTAAAGCAATATAAAAATTAGGAAAATAAAGAAAAATGGAAAATATGTGAAGAAAAAAGACCATTAAAAATCGTTACCGTAAAAAATGACCGACTTACACTTCGCTACGATAAAGGTAGGCCCTTCCCTATAAAGTAGCGGGGATTTTTTACTTTAAAAGGGCTGCTACTTTCAGTGACTAAGTTGTTACTGCCCAAAAGTGACTTTGTAGTATCGGTTACTACTTTGGAACTTTTTACGTTTACCTATTTTTTTAATTTCTACACTATGGGAACTACTGGAACTAAAAAGTTACTTTCAACACCCAAAAAGTCAGACAGCCAAGCGTTTTGTGACAAAATCATATGTTCCATATGTTACTATAAAGTTCCGTCTACCACTGCAATACGTCTTATAGCATTATTTTACTTTTTTTAATATATTAAATTATTTAAAGGTCTGCTGGTAATTTGTGTGTAAAATTCATAGTCGAAGTATTTTTTTAATTGATATTTATTTATTGACCATTTTTGCTCCACAAGTATTAGAAAACTATTTTATTACAAACAACCTGCATTGGAATAAGTAGCCCATTGTTATTCATAGCATAAATAAATAATACAAGAGCTATTAATCTTATATATATGGCGTTGAAACTACAGCCAATAACTGAAACTATGCTTCCCAGCGAGTCTTCGTTTTCTTTAACTTAGATACCCATGCATGGAAATTTTATACGTTTTAACATTTTGTACCTTTTCTATATATTTATCTTTAAGTTTGAGAAATTAGTTGGAAAAAATACCTTAATAAAACATGCGTAAGGAATGTGCTATGATTATATCTTCAACCATATGTATTAGCAGTTTTATTAATAGAGATTCTTCTTTGAGATGATTTTCATCTAGAACCCTACGAAAACTTTCATCCGTTCTTAAAAGGCTATCAGCTTTTGGGAAACCCTCTTTCAGCTCTGTTTTTTATTTGAACTCAGTATTCACCAACTCGACATCTCTAGAAAAATGCCGATATAAGAACTTTTTGCAGATAAACAAAATACAAAAATGATCTGAATTTTTGAAAATAGATTTAAAAGATTTTATTGTTCTATTAAATTGCAGTCATACTTCTCTAAATTTAATCCAGTAAGCCCCTCATCAGCATTAACTTCTCTAGGAAGTGCCACAGAAGAGCTGCTACCGTCAGTACTATCAATAGCACTGGTACTACGTACAACACTGGTTGATGATAATAACCGTTGTACTTTCCTATAGAAAGGACTTGAGCATTTAAACTTTTTTTTCTGCACTTTAGGCATATTGGGTAATTTATTTCGATCAAAACGACGACGTGAAAAAAACAAAAACACACTCACTTTACTAGTAAGTTGGACGCAGTATGCCGTGGAAATATGTAATGGACAGGTTGGGTAGATATACTATCTGCCACTATAAAGAAAAAATTATTAGTTTCTACAACTTTATAGTAGCAAAACGTCAAAAGAGCATAGTACCCGTAACTTTATAGTAACAAACCATAGTCGCAGCTACTATTTCAGGACCAACAATATTACCCATAACTTTGGGCTAAAATATAAGGTACTGGGACTATTCTGTGACTAAGCATGGGACTATATAGTAATAAATACTTAATACACCCATTTTAGAAGCACAAGCTGGTAGTCGTTCCGTATTTATCGCCACTTAGTGGTAGCGATGAAAGTATATGCCTAGACTCAGTTACTAGACGTAGCAACCCATTTGCTACCTTAATTTTGTGTGTTCAAATTCCAAATGACTAGTAGCAGAGTGGAAACACATCCAAAAATTCTTTGGAGTGGCATTACCTGATATAGTGACAAATTAGGTAACAGGGTTTACCCAGAAACTATGTTTTGGTCGCTACTCCAAAATCGAGGTGATCTGGATTTACCTGTGTTACTTGGGATCAGTACGGCAGACTTTGTCTCTCAGCCAACTTGAGTTTCGCGGCACATATGTGCGTGAAGTCGATCTCCCACCTAAAGTAGTAAAGTCGAATTTGCGATAAATTTGTCAAGTTCTAAGAGAGATAATTTCAAAGTAGAATCTGTCAAACAGATAGAGTGCAGTGTAAACTCTGAGTCCAATTAGGTCAAAGCTAACCATAAATAAAACACAAGACAAACCTTAAAAAACTATATGATAATAAAACAGTGACCAAAGACCAGTAAACAATTCAAAAGTATGCCTTAATCGAAAAGACATGCGCACCTTAGTAATAGGGTACAGTGTAAATTTATAAAGTATTTGACCAATAGACGTCGTAATTCTTTTTAACTGAGGTGCCTTCTTTATCATGTCTTCTCACCCAACGTAGATCGACCACGAATCTGAGCTGCATAACCCGCACGCCATCCAAGACATGGCGTCATGCCTGCGAAAGTACGTCCGCCCCACAGTTCCGTTGTGGATCTTACAGATAAACAAAATACAAAAATTATCTGAATTTTTCTACAACTTTATAGTAGCAAAACGTCAAAAGAGCATAGTACCCGTAACTTTATTTTAACAAACCATAGTCGCAGCCACTATTTCACCACCAAAATTATTACCCAAAAGCCTCGTAACTTTAAGGGCTAAAATATAAGGTACTGAGACTAAGCATGGGACTATATAGTAACAAATACGTAATACACCCATTTTAGTACCACAAGCTGGTAGTCGTTCCGTATTTATCGCCACTATGTAGTTTTCGCCACTTAGTGGTAGCAATGAAAGTATATGCCTAGTCTCAGTTACTACACGTAGCAACCCATTTGCTACCTTAATTTTGGGTATTGATATTCCAAATGACTAGTAGCAGAGTGGAAACCAGCTACTATCCAAAAATCCTTTGGAGTGGCATGACCTGATATAGTGACAAATTAAGTAACAGGGTGTACCCAGAAACTGCGTTTTGGTGGCCAGTCCAAAATCGAAGAGTTCTGGATTTATCTGTGTTACTTGGGATCAGTTCGGTAGACTTTGCCTCTCACCCAAATCAGTTCCTTGCAAGCTCACATGTGCATTGGGTTCTAACCTGCAACCTTATTGCCTATCTAAACCCGAGTTTCGCAGCACATATGTGCGTGAAGTCGGTCTCCCACCTAAAGTCGTAAAGTCGAATTTGCGATAAATCTGTCAAAGTTCTAAGAGAGATAATTTCAAAGTAGAATCTGTCAAACAAATAGAGTGCAGTGTAAACTCTGAGTCCAATTAGGTCAAAGCTAACCATAAATAAAACACAAGACAACCCTTAAAAAACTATATTATAAAACAGTGACCAAACACCAGTAAACAATTCAAAAGTATGCCTTAATCGAAAAGACATGCGCACCTTAGTAATAGGGTACAGTGTAAATTTATAAAGTATTTGACCAATAGAGGTTGTAATTCTTTTTAACTGAGGTGCCTTATTTATCATGTCTTCTCACCCAACGTAAATCGACCGCGAATCTGAGCTGCATAACCCGCACGCCATCCAAGACATGGCGTCATGCCTGCGAAAGTACGTCCACCCCACAGTTCCGTTATGGGTATTAATTAAACCATTAGGAACGCATGGGTGGAGCTAGATCCAATTCATGAAATTTGAAAAATGTAAAAACAAAGCCAATAACTTTTTCTGCTAGGTTAGAACTGATTTGGGCATGCCTTGATGGGTTTGCATTTGTTAGTTGCGTCCCCGAGCCGAGCGGAGGTCGCTTCCCTCGTTTTCCCCCACTTATGTAGCTTCGCCCATTAACTGTCACTATTGTGCATTCCTATCAGTTTACTTATGATCCATAACGGAACTGTGGGATGGATGTACTCTCGCCCTACAGGTCGGTATACACACCCAAGAAAATACTGGCCCTTTCCAATTCTCCCCAATTTCAATAAGGTTTGGAAGATCGTGTCCCAGAAATTTTATAAAAGTGAATTTGTTTTTTCGACAGTTATCGTATACGAGAGCAAAATTTTGAAAAATCGGACACATGACATAATAACTCCGAAGCGGAAAATCAGATCGCCAAAAGCAAATGACCGCCGACTGCCCTCAAGTATTGCCTAAAAACGTGACAAATGACAAGTTTCCACTGGCAACCATTTTCGAGGAAAAATGGTTAATTTCATTTCCTACTCAGAGAAAAAATATGCTGAAGGCACCTAAAGAAGTTTTCTCATTAAATATAAATATTAAATTTTTCAAGCAGAATAAATGTTTTATTTCCTAGAACGTTGTGAAAAAGTAAATGATCTTTGAACTTCCTAGTTTGATCGTTACCGAATAAATAACCTGTAACTTTTTAACAAAATTCCTTTATTTTACAATCTTCTAAACAAGATGTAGGTAACTAAACTTGAACTATTTTCTTTATAACAACGAATCAAGTTATCAGGAGACACAAAAGAATTTATTTTAATGAAGCGTAAAGAAACAAACTAGATTTATGGAGAGTTGCCCCTTGACGCACACTTTTATATATTTCCGCTTTAAGAGAAGAAAAATATATTATTTATTTTTCAGAGAAACTCGACTTTTACAACGAACACAATTGAATTAAAATATTTGAATTTTTATTTTTTCCTCTCTCAATAAATACGAAGGTATAAGAAAGAATATTTTATGAGCAGGAAGATACTTCGAAATATTCAAGAGTTTGTGTTTGTTTTAAGGCATCAAATATTTCGAGTTTTTAAACAAATACATTCAATCGAATTTTAACTTGTATAATTATAGTTACATCGATACTTAAATTCAATAGTGTTACAAGTGGAAAATGGCAACATTTCAGAAAATAAATAATGCTAAATTACATGCATTATTATCTTAAATATTTCACTCTACCTTATTCTTTGATGTATGCAAAGAAGGTATTAAGCAAAAAGGTGTTTAAGGTAATTTAATAGGTGAAAATGTTTGAATACTTTTTCTTCAGAGTAATAAAAATTTAAACTTTTCTTGAGTTGCTACACTAGTGTACTGGATTTTTTCTGAAACTGCCATATATTACTTGCTTTTGAAGATAGATCATTGGTGAATATGAGGTCACTTATTTATAATAAAATATTCCTTTTTTATATTAAACTTTGTATTTGCAAAACTAAATTGAAGCCCTATTTTTTACAGTTTGAAATGCTTAAGAATATGATATACAACATCTTGAAGTTTTAAATTACTCAAAGTCTGATTCAGATAACCATTTTCTACCCCATCCGTTTTTTTTTCAGAGAGAGTTTTATAATATATACCTCAATTATTATCAACTGTTTCCAAACAACTTTTTCGTTTTGTGTGTTTTTTTACGAAATTATTACATATTGCGGTACTCAATGACTTTAAATCATAAATATTCTGGGAATTGAATCCATTGACGTTATAGGCACTCCATTTTTTTGTGGATTTAAGAATAGTTGCCCCAGTGGCAGTGAAATTAGGCGCCGCTCCGAATTTATAAATATGCTAATGCTAACAATGCTCATGAGCTTAACTGAGTTTTTAAATTAATTAAATTATAATACAATCAAAGATCAAAGACCAAAATATGTATTAAACCTTTTACCCAACCAATACATTTTGTGTCAGGTATTTATTATTTATTCTATGTGGAATAAAAAGATATATCCCGGCGGCATATTTACACATCCTCACATACAATGGCACCAGGGTGCTGAAATCAGTTAGGTTTTGTAAGCGTTTGTAGCGCTACAAAAGCTCACTGATTTGGGCACCTGGAACATGCTGTTATATAATATTTCATTTTTCGCATGGCGCTTCGCTCGCTACGGTGGCTCAACCAGGGGAACTAACCAGGTGCTAACCCAAACTAACCCAAGACATACCCAAAATCAAGAAAAAAAAACTGTTTAGAAAATTAACCTAAAAAAAATATAAAAAGCAACGGGGTTTGAACCTAGGCCGCCGATAGCCGCCTAATTGAGACCTAACCATCTAGACCTCTCGACCACGAGGGCTCTTGCTACAAATTAATTGCATCGCGAAGACATGGCGCGATAGCTTTTGTAGCGCTAGAAATGCTTACAAAACTTAACCGATTTCAGCACCCTGGTGCCGTCGTATGTTAGGATGTGTAAATATGCATCCCGGCGCGGCGGCATTTGGTACATTCAAATTTGAAAAAACGCTGCGTAAGGCGGCATGTGACTTCAAAGACAAATATTTCGAGAATTTCGGTCGTAAAAAGTATGTGTTTTTAGAGTTTCGTATTTAGGAGGCACCATTAGCCAGACAAGTCTAAATAGCCTAGCAATACTAAGCATAGAAAATAAGTTTGTCCAAAAATTAATTTTGATGAAATAATCGATCAATTTACATCGATTTAAAACCGAAGAAAGACTCCAATGTTTAATTAATTAATTAAGGTTACAGATGTTTAGTTAACGTTTATATTTAAATATGTATGAACCTGTTGGTTGGTTGCCGTTTATATAATTTATTCATATTCCTGTAAATAAAAAAAAGCATGTGCACTATGTGCGCATATCAGAAGTGAAACTTTTTAACTTAAACGCCCTAGCCTGGGATTTGGTTAAAAAGTAGTTTTTTTAAATATATCACTCAATTAACAAAAAGGGAAGGCCTAAATGAAAAAAACTATTCTTCATAAAGGTTTCGCTTCTGTCTTGACAAGGTAATAGTGCAAACCCCATATTTTTATCTTGTAAACTAACAATGATATCACAATAATTAGACGCCCTGGGCTTATACATATCTTAACGGATTTGGTTAGAAAGAAGTTTTTTTAAATATAGGTATCACTCAATTAACAAAAAGGGAAGGCCTAAATGAAAAAAAATAT
>MU188683.1:51759-99811 GCA_016904865.1 Pissodes strobi
TATTAACGTTTTATTATGTATGTAGTTACCAATGTCACTGGGGTGTATGCACGCAAGAAAATGAGGTTCTGACCAGTATGTCGTCAATTAATAGTTCAAGTTACAACGAGACAAATATCATTTGTATTGGTGCCAGTGAAACTGAAACTGTCCTGCAGACATTGCAAGAGGGTGGATATAATTTAATCGTTACAAGAGGTGCAGGATATAAATTACTAACTGTAATTCTAGGTAAAGTTAAGAGAAATTTACTAAAATTTAATAAAAGCTATAAATGTTTACATCGATAAAAAATTACCCAAACTATTATATTATATTTCTATACATCTTAAATCAGTTATTGTGATATGCGGGAAAATCACTTCTTCATAGTAAAATGACAAATTGTTTAAATTTTCGTGCATTTAATGTTATTCCAATTAAGTTAACGCCATTAGTAAGGATAGCTGGTGCGTTCTGCATCCACCATTGCAGTCGAAGTTGTGGGTCACAGGCATCTCAAAAGTTTTGGGCGACTTGGAAATAGCTTTTAAGGCAGCTTAAATAGCCTTTTAGAATGCTTAGACAGCTTGTTAAACAGATGAGCAGCCTAAAAAGTTGTTGAAGCTATCTAAAAACTGCCGGCGAAAACTTCGCGGATACCTACCCGTCGTGCACAACCACCACCGTAGAGGCAGATGCAGAATGCACCAACTATCGACGCGCCGAACAGATTCACCAATCGCGGAAACAATTCGTCTTATTTTATGATTAAATCGACCCAATGTTTTGTTTTTCATTTCGATTTTTCTTATCCATAATACAAAAAATAAAAATGGAGTGTGTTAATCAAAGTTCCTATGTTTGGAATCAATGGAATCATAAAATAAGAAGAATTATTGTATCCGTGTTTTCCGTGTTTGGTGAATCTGTTCGGCGCGTCGAGTATAGTTACTAAAGGTAGTCGATGCCTTTCAGTTCAATTTGAAGCATATTCTGGCTATTTATTGTATTCATCAGATTAATTATAATTTATTCTTTTAGGAATATCCGATGCTTATGTTTTATCAAAACCGACAACGTTCTTTTGGGATACGTGCGCTCCTCAAGCAATATTAAGAGCTTTAGGTGGAAATATTATTGAGATGAACGGACTATCGAAAAAAAGACAAAATTATATTACGTATCAACCTAGACCCGATGACTCAAGGTGCAATATAAATGGAATAATAGCTTATCGAAATGGAAAAGTATTAAATAGACTATTGGAATTAAATTGGAGAGACTAAGATTCTACTGACACCCATAATTGTAAAACTATGTGCCAAATATATGTAGATGCTAAGGAGTATTATAGCTTGTCGACTTAAAAGCAATGCTTTGAGCCTGTTCAAACGAACCCAAGCTGTCCTACTTCTGGAAAATATCAGTAATGTGTATCGATGATTCGAGAACTATGTGCCAAATACAACAAATATTAATATTTCTAATGATACAAAAGATGGGTCATCCACCTTATACGTATGTCCTTAATATCTCGAGAATCGTTCATTGATTGCAGTTTTGTTGGAAAATTCTTAAAAATGTATTCAAATGGCTTAGATTCTTAGATAAAGCCTCAACTTGAACAGTTTGAGTTAGCTTGAAGCATTGAATAACCTGTTGGCACTTAAGTGAAGTAGCTAAGATTCTAATACTGACTGTTAAACTATGGGCCAAAATATAAAAGATGATATTTTTGATGTTTATATTTCTAACCTTATAATGGTAGATTATGATCAAGGTCAAGATCTACCCCAAATATCTTGAAAATCGTTCGAGATGTTGAACCTCACCTTAAATTAATGACAATATATACATGCCGTATATAGTAAGAGTTTGCAGTAGACAAGGTTCATTATACTAAAATAGAAATCCCTACCTGAAACACTCCGAGAAATACAAATTGAAAATCTTCTAATCCCTTTTGTACAGGCCTTTTCGATGCATTTACAAGAAAAACTATGAAAGTTGGAAAAATCAGATCTCGCATTCCTGAGACAAATTCTTGACAAATGTCTAGACATATCACGGCTGTCTCGATTTCCTTTAATTTTTTACCGTTTCGGTGCATCTCGGTTATTATTGTAGATAAATAAAGTACCCATTTCAGCGATACCATAAACTTTTTATTAAATTTTTTGAATACTCTTAATGTGGATTTTCCTTTTTTTATTGTAATATTTTTAATTACGTATTCAGTCACGAGTAATTTTTATGATTTATTTCTTGTTTTTTTTTTGTTTTTAAAAAACTAGTTTAAGGGCATAATTTGAAACATAAATATATATTTAGCTATGTCAGAGGCACTGACTTTGCCATTAAAAGCGCAAGTAATATTTTATTATAAAAATGAGAGTTTGGCATTGAAATTAAAAGCTAATATAAGTAGCAAACTAATAAATACAAACATTTTAATTTTTCTTCAAAAATCATTAAGGTACATTTAATGTACCACAACCCCGAACCCAACTGAAACATGTTTTATTTGCCCCAAGACATAATGGTAATTTGCATGTGGAACAGCGACTTCTTAAATCTCTTTCAGGTTCACGAGCGCTCTCCACTTGTTTCATGGTTTGTATTCTTTCTTAGCGATATACTCCCCAGATTTGATTATTATTTTTTATTCACTACAAATCCAACTCTTTCATCTCCATTTTCGGTGGATTTAGTTCTTCATAAAGAAGGCAAACATTTAAAAAAAAGCGGTGCCACCATTTTTTTCATTTGCGGTTAACTTTATATAAATTTATATATTGATCATACTTATCTTCAAAATCCATGTTTGAGTTTTAATTCACAAGAGCGCTTGGACAATTTACTTGAGTTAAAGTACCATTTTCCTTTTTCTATCCCCTTGTGTGAGACAGAGGGTTCTGGAAATTTCAAAATAAATGTAACCAATAATCCTGATTACACCTTTGCAGATGACTTGTCTCCCAATTTGGATCAGAAAAACCTTAACCAGCGACTAAGACCACCGCAGACAGGAGCAAATTACAACATTTAATTAAGATCTAGAGAAAGTTCGAACTTGGGGCGACAGGAATTTGGTCCACTGCAATTTAACAAAAACCCAAGCAGTCAGTTTTACCAAGAAAGTCAATACGGCGGGCCCTGACATCATTATGGCAGGATCAACTAATCCTTCTTCCTCGTCAATCGGATTACTGAGTACCAACAGCAATATGTCCTGGTATGACCACGTTGCTAACATTGCAAAATCAGCCCCGCAGAAGCATGGTGCGCTATTTCGCAACAAAAACACTGTATACACCGCAGCAGTTGCTCTTGCTCTGCAAAACGCAAATAAGATCGTGCTAAGAATATTGTTCACACATCTGGAGTGCTGCACTTAATCACCCCATAAAGCTGCTGAATTCAATTCATAAGAGAGCTATGCGTCTCGTCGCCGCCCTGGAGTTGACCAGGGACCTGGACCTAATTAGTCTGGAACACCGCAGACATGTGGCCGAGATATCCCTGTTTAACAGCTATTTTCACGGCAGATGTTCCTAAGATTTGGCCTGCCTCATTGCGCTCCCAGCATGGCCTGTTAGATAGTTAAGACAGACGGCAAGAGGGCACCGTTCGTCGTACAACTAGAAACTCCTAGAACATCGCTTTACAAGGACTCCTTTAGTCCTGCGCACTGAATCACTCTGGAACTCACTTCCAGGATATCTGTTTCCCTAATTAAAACCTGCAGCTATTCTATAACCGTGTCAATCAACATTTTCGCACTCAGACCGCTCGCCGAGTACCATAGGTTCTACCTATAGTGTGTATGCCACTGCCATAGAAAAATCACTACGCTTATCCTTCCACTTATATGCTACAATGTCTGTCTCATTAGTGAAAACCTCAAATTCTTCCTTTTACATTTTTTAACGTAACGTTTTTCTTGAAGAGTTAACCGTTTCACAGGCATAAATGCCCATCTAAGAGCTCACTTCTGTTAAAAAAATTATCAAAATATACTATAAGTTCTTTATTTTCTAATCCATTTAATATTTCCTTAACAACCCTGAAACCAAACTATTCTTCGAAGTCATCTAATTTGTCAATGTATATTTTAAATTTTTGGCATTTCTGTTGGCTAAAATCCATACTTTGCACCCTCTTTTATATGCTTTTTGGAAATATACTGATTAAGGTAACTACGGCTCTTAAGTTTTATCATTAATTGATCTATTGATAGTAGTTTGGTTAATAGCATGAACTTTTCCAAATTATCAGCAGCATCAACTAACCCAAACCAAAGAATATTAGAATTTTATTTGCCCAAACTAACCATTTCTGTTGGCAAAACCCACACTTTGCACCCACTATTATAGTTTTTTTTTAAACATTCTGATTAAGGTAACTACGTCTCTTAAGTTTTTTCATTAATTAGTCTATTGTTAGCACTTTGGTTGGTAGAATGCCCTTTTCAAAATTATCAACAAGCGAGTTTAGGTGAAGTCGTATCCTATAAAGTTTATCAAATGTTGGGTTTCCTTTTTTCGTCATAAGAGAGTTGTACTTAAGGTGCAAGATATCCAAAATCCATCTAAACTTTTTTAAAGGCATCAGTGAACTAATGTAGGGATCATTCATGCCTTAAGCAGTGCTCGAATTGTCTATGTAACGAGGTGAATGTTTCAATCCTATCAATAAATGTTTTTATTTCAGTATGATATGTAAGCTCTTCGCTGCTAAAAGACTGCTGTGTATATATGATTGTTTGAAAAGTTATATGGCTGGCGAGAGATCTTCTCTAAAAATTAACTCCAACAGATTACATGGAGGTGAATAGACATAACATATGTTATACCGGACTGGTTTGTAAAATATAAAGAAGCCTATGGGAAAATCAACTGCTTGGACCAGCAGTTAGGGTTTTTTGGTTTAAGTTTACTCCTTAACACTGCTAATGGTAAGTTATCATCTAAATCACTCTCAGAATCGCTAATTAAATAATATTTTGCTTTACATCCAAAAATACTTCTACTTGCAATTTACTAACTATGTATTCTTGGATTATATTATTTCAAATTAAAATTCAAATTTTTTATTAGGGCTCAAGCAATGGAGCAGTAGATAGAAACACGTCAGTATAAAGAGAAATGGTATTCCTACCCAAGTAAATACGAAATAGAATTTATATATAAATAATAGCACGCAAAATAAATCAACTAACAGTATCTGCTTTTGACCAACATAAAGCCTAGGATTCACTCTCGAAAGTTTTGTTCAGCTTTCTTTTGAATTTAAGAACGCTATTTAAGTTAGGCGATAGGAGGTTAAAAACTTATGTTCCTGCATATACAGGAGATTTTTTAAAGGATTCTAAGTTATGCTTCCTCAAAGAGAAACTGTCCCATAATTATGGCATCTTTTATTTGATCGGCATTTTAATTTTATGTTCCAGATGAGTAGCTTGTATACATATTATGGAGTACACCTTTAATAATTTATTATTTTTAAAAGTTTGTCTGCAAAATGTATTGCATAGTAAATCAAACATCATTCGCACAATTCTTTCTTAAATAACGAATAATGTCTGTGTGTCAAAGGCTTGGCCCCAAACCATTATATTACACGACAGCGCCGAAAATATAAAAGCAAACATACACTTAACAGGGTTTCCAAGTTTACGTTACTTTTAAGGCTATTTCTAAACTACTAAATAAATATCACCCTGTCCTAAGTTTTGAACTTGAACTTCGAAATTATTATCTAAACATTAAAGGCAAACTATAAATAACTCGAGCAGGAAACGCGAGCGATTATCAACCTTAAACATGCAACGCTCGGCAGATTTTATGATATAAATACGCTAGCGAACCTTCAGTTCATTAGACTTTGGGTCTCACCTAATCCTGAGTCGCCTTGCTCGAGCATATTGCCCGCGAACTCAATCCCCTTACCTGAGTCGTCTTGCTCGAGCTTATTGCCCGCGGACTCAGGGGTCATCTTACCTCAGTATTACAAGTCGAATCTACTGGAGATTTATTAAAAGATAATTTTCATAGTAAAAATCAGTGAAGTTCACGTGAAAATTTTAAGTGCAAACTTTAAGTAGAAATCTAAAGTGAATCTTACCCAAATTAACTGTAAATGAAACACAACACAAACTCTTAAGAAAAACTATATTTATAAAACAGTGACCAAAGACATAAACAATTCATAAATATACCTCAATCGAGAAAGCATGCGCATCTTAGTACTTGGGTTTAGTATAATCTTATCAACATTTCTGACCGATAAACATTGTTAATTTTTCTCGTTCAGTTTGACCAATATACGTTGTTATTATTTATCCGAAGTGCTTTCTTGATCCTCTCTTCTCACTTCACGTAGAGCGATTTCGGATCTGAGCTTTTCTGCTGCACGCCAATCAAGGCGTGGCGTTACGGGATAAAAACATTGCGTGACAATAAAATAAGAACTTTTATTTAGCTTTTTTGATACAAAATCGATATGAGAACTCCAAAATATGTGACAATCAATGTTTCAGCGTAGAAAACTGACAAAAGTTGAATAGCTAATCATATTGCCATTAAGTTTAAAGTCAATATAACATGTGTCCTGTCTAAAACCTCTCAAATTCATACCAATTGTCTTAGAATGGTTAATCATCAGTCTGTTCGAATTGCACCACGTAGTACGTTCATTTAATACTGTGGACATTTTATTTTGTAGTCAGCTTTTATATTTATTAGAAACTATAATTGTAATATCATCCGCATAAAGAAAAATACAGGGCCCAGACTTATGTGACCAGGTAGATCATTAACAAGGAGAAGGAAAATCGATGGTCCCAAGATGCTACTTTGCGTTCTGCTAGAGAACTCTCGGTCTGAGAGAAACGACATAATGAACACATTAATATGATTCATCAAGCCCCTTTAATATATATAAACTTTTATCGACCCTATCAAAAGTTCAGATCAAGTTAAATGATAATGAGATAACAATTTCTTGGTTGTCAGGTTTTTTATTACAATACGGAAACAAATCAACGCAACCCGACTCAGTTGAAAACCCTTTACGCAAACCATATTGCCTATCCGTGAATATATTTTAAACTACTAGAAACATTTAGACTACCAATTAATTATCACTCTGTCCTAAGTTTGAACTTGAACTTGAAAAGATTATGTAAACATTCAAGTTAAATAATAAACCATGCGAGCGAATAACGCATGCAATTATGAACCAGAAACTTGCAATGGTTAGCAGATTTCATGAGATAAGTTACCTACTGCAGTCCACAGGGATGTGGTAGCTGTTCTAACCATTTCCTAATCCTCAGACCCAACTCGGGAAATGCAGGTCACAGTATCATATTTCTTGAAGGATACCTGTCTACTAAGTACTAAAGTGATAGTTATAGTGCCTTAAAGTGCTGTGTGAAATTAAGACAAACCAAGAACCATAGATAATTATCTCATAAAATGGCCAAACCTAACCATAAATTGAAACACAACATTGCTCTTAAAGAACTTTATTATAATACAAGGACTAAGATCTATAAACAATTTCAACCATACCTCAAACGAAAGCGCATGCGTGTTTTAGTAGGTAATCGGGTATAGTCATTAAATTTTGACCAATAGAACTTCTTCATTATCACTTCACTATGACGTAGATCGATCCATAATCTGAGCTATATAACCTGCACTCCAACCAAGGTGTGGCGTTACGGACAAAACAATGTGACAATATTGTATTTTGAAATAAAGAAATAAACCATTCCATATACAAATTTTTCAAGAATCTTTGAGAAGGAAGTCAATAAAGATAAAGGTCTATAATTTTCCGTTTTATTGGAATGTCCCTTTTTAAATATTGGCAGAACTATAGCTTTTTTAATGTATCGGAGTGTCCCGAACACACCGAAACATTAATTTACTCTGCAAATATATGAAAAATCTCATTAACGGCAAGTTTAATAAGGCCCGATAAGTACATGGTCAAAGCCACATGATTGTTTTAGGCATATTTTTAGCAGTGATCTCGATATTTCGGCCTGTTACAAATTAATAATAAAAAATAATAAAATTACCAATGATATTTTTGCATAACGTACAATTGTCGGGGAATCTCCCGTCAAAGTAGCAATTTAATTTGTTAGGAATTACAGAAGAAAGATAGCTTCCAAATTCGTAAGCCACCCCAAGGGGATTCGAGATCAATGCAACACTCTTATTGTAGTAGACAACATTATCTTTTGCCTTGAAATGTATTTAATATAGACCAGGAGGTTATCAGTTTTTTTTTAATAAATAATGTACATGTGATAAAATGTTATTTCCGAATAACTTCCTTATTATAATTAATGTCTTGTTTTATTTGTAAATATTATTTAATCTTTATCGTAACATCAGAGCTATTGTTTTTTAACCAGTTAAGCTTTTCCAGGTTATCTAATTCACCACAGAATTTCCATGGAAAACGTGTTTTGCTCTTTGTATTAATTTTCACAGTCCGCAGAGGAAAACTCCAGCAAAAACTGTTAAAAAAATGTTAAAATCAGCATTTATATCGCCACTTATTGGGCTATCGTACTCACCTCTAAACCTATAAAGAAATTCATTCATTTATTGTAATTAAACTGTCGAGTATCCATTCCCTACACACAAAATAATATTCTCTTGCTACATATGAAAGTCAATATGCTCTTGGAATAACGTCAATTCCCTCAGTTTGAGAACTATTTTCTGAGGCGAAGAAATTCTTCTCTCCACACAAAGTAATATTCTTTTGCCACATATCAAAGTCATGCTCTTGGAATAACGTCAATTCCCTCAGTTTGAGAACTTTTTTCTATGTGTGGGCGCATGCGCAGACTGCGATCGTAAGGCCTGACCACCAAATTAAATATTTGATAGGAATCATCTGGCCTATCAGTGCCAAAGTTATGAAGATCAATAATTAACAGAGTACTATAATTGGAAATGCTGGAAACTTTCCCGTAGAACAAGTAAAATTTTACAATGATTTCTCTTACACAATCCAATCACATTAAAGTCATAGCATATCAGATAAAATCAAAGCTTGAGGTAGCCCTCTTTAAAAGTTCATTCAAGACCTCAATAAAGACAACAGTCGCCATTCAGTGCGCGATAAATATCAATGAGACTAAAATTCCCCAATGTAATGCAAGAGCACTCAATGGACATTTATATGAATAGTGCACGTCTGTGACCATAGACACTCATACACCAAATCGCAGATCCACCATGCAAACGCTCAGTTCTATCAAAATTGGTTACAAGCAGAAATGTATCTATTAATGTTAGTTTTTTCATTGCACGACTAACATAAAATTTAAAATTTTAACCTCTTAAGGAGAATTTAAAGAAGACAGTTGGACAAAGCTTCTCATTTAAATGGAATATCGACAAGTCTATGAGTTCCCTAGGAGGGGCTTCGCTCACATGCTGTTCTTCCTTGGTTTATATTTTGGAAATTTTTCCTGAATATAAGTTCCGATTATTTCAGGCAAAAAAAAACGAACGGAAAGTTCCTTTGGGATTCCAGGCCAACAAAAACAGACACATTGGTACAACGTTTTATGGTTTTACTGACGACAAAACCCAAATATCCTATGTGCAAAAGAAAAATAGAACTGTGCTCTCATAATCTTCTATGCATCACAATAAAGGTGATGAACCAGGAAAACCAGAAATAGTTAAAAACTGAAATAGTACAAAATCAGAAGTTGATGTCTTAAATAAGAAATGTGCTATAATTGTAGTGCAACTCGCAGAACAAGACGTTCGCCCTTGGCTGTATTTTATACAATCGTAAATGTAAGTTCAGTTAACAGCTACGTCCATTACCTTTGCTGCCAAGATAATAAAGTACAATCTCGTTTTACATTCGTGAAAAATTTGACCACATAATTACTTGAACCTCATCTAAGAAAAAGACTGGAGACAAATATTTCTTGATATCTAAGAATGGAGATAGATTTCTTTTTGGACCATTTCATCGAGAATAGGAGCAATAATGTAGCAAATGATAAACTTCCCAACTGAAAATTGAGTAGCGTTTATCACTCACCAAAAATATAAGAAAACTAACTATAAATATGTTCGTTGCTCCAAGCCTGTATGTGTTGAGTGTAGTAGGAAAGTTTGCGTTAGTTGTATTCAGAATTAGTTGGTATATCCCATTTTTTTATAAAAACTTTTGAAATACATAATTAGCATGTATATTTTCCTGGATGTTTTTGTTTAACAAATATTCATAATTTCTTACTATAGGCTAATGGTTAATGAAATGCTGAAATCACTATAGTTTAACGCCATTTCTACCGCAAGCCAAATGAAACAAAATATGTAACTAATAGATTCCCAAACTTGATCAATAAATGAGAATAATTTCTTCTTGCTCAATTTATTCAAGGATAAATTTAAATGTAAATTGTAAAGAGATTTGCTACTTTTCTAGTAAAAAATAAGATAATGATCAAATTGTTTAGTATTTGGATAGATTTATCAAAAAATAGTACAAGCAAAATCATATTTAGGAGATTTTTAATTGCTCCTCATCTGTCTTAAACAAACCGCCACTGATATAGTCACCTAATTCCCATAATAAAAACACAATTTAAATTCGATTTGCTTTATGTAACATTTTAAAATAGTAGAAAATATATTTTCGTGATAATACAGGCCCTTTGTTCCTTATGATTCATTAGCCACTATCATATACACCATGATACGTCAGTTATGCAAAGTGTATAAATCAATTGTCCTAACAATAGCCCTAATCGTCATAAAAGTGTTATCAACATAAAAATGCTGAGATGTCCCTTAATTCACA
This sequence comes from Pissodes strobi, assembly GCA_016904865.1. NCBI lineage: Eukaryota > Metazoa > Arthropoda > Insecta > Coleoptera > Curculionidae > Pissodes > Pissodes strobi. The sequence continues at coordinate 62,602 of MU188683.1, forward strand.
TTCTTAGTTGTTATTTCTTCTCGCCACCATTTCTTCCAAACCTCATGTGTCCGTAATCGTCAAACTGATCATCGCGTTTGCCAAATCTGAGATGTCCGTAGTCGTCTGAGTTAGGCTGTTGCCTTTTTGAAAGGTCAAACAGATCATCGTCATCTAAAAGAGAACAAAATGTAACTTGATATTATCTAAAGCTAAATTAGTTGAATTCGTGGATGCATTATTTTTCAAACACATAAATTGTATAAACTAGTAAACCCTATAAGGATAAGAATTTCACAAACTTGATTCGGAATACCTTGTTAGCATAACTAGGTCAAAAGCATTGCAAGTTTATCAGGCGAAGGACCTGGTATTACATCATTCCACGCCTTCTTTTTACTCTAAGAGCATCTCAATATTTTAGTACCTCGTGCTATGCGTTAGAGTGCCAATTCAACTTGTTTGCCTAATACAAAATTTCCTTATCTCGTACTCGTTTGCTTGTTATAGGTTTAACCAAAACATAAAGAATTATCATTTCCTTTTTTGTCTCTACTGATCCAGCTTAACTTCTTAGCATTGAACGAGATAGGCAACCAAAACAAAGTGACTCTAGCCTGAGTTTTTGAGGCGAAGGCTACAAAGGCAATAAAAGGACTGAAGGAACAGCCAAAGAAGACTCGTCGGGCTCTTCGGTGGGCCCAAAACTCATTGTGGAATAAGCAGGTGTACTCTTAAAGTATCCACTATGAAGTGGGTAGCAATGGAGTCTCAGGAATGCTAGAATAGAACCAGGATGAAGAAAAACTAAGAAGTTCATTGAGAGTTCCTCAGCAAAACATGCAACTTACTAAGTCACAATAGATTGGCCATAAGAATGATGATAGGTTTATTGACCGGCCATTGCTGAGTGAAAAGGTGCTTTAGAGGGATGTATCTGATGCATGTTCTGCCATGAAGAATAGGAAACTGCAACCCACCTTCTATGCCATTGTAAGAGAGTCGTGAGGACACGTTTCCAACAAATGGACGAAACCAATCAGATAGGTATATATTTACGCGTCATTATTAAGGCTACGAATACTAATCAGATATGCAAAACTAGACGAGGGGGAGCCACGCCTGTCCACCACTGCTCCTTGTAAGGTCGCAGTGGTGTCTGGGCCGCTTTGGAACACCTAAAAACTCTAACCTAATCTAATCTATCTTCTTTTTCTGCCGAACACGTGAAGTCAGTAATGAACGATTTTTGTATTATACTTCTCTGACAACACTAAAACAAAAATAAAAGATATATGAAATTTATCTGAAATATTTTTATAATATAAATCTTAAAAAGTGAAACTAGAGTAAAAATATGAAAAAATAACTGATTATCTAACTATAAAAATAGCAACTCTGCTCAAAATGCTTTTAGTTGGTGGTGTTGGTATTAATGGTAATGTTTATCGTATAAACCTTTAGTCCATTTATTTTGAAGAATTGAGGTTACTGAAGCAGACTGTTCGCAATGATTTGATTTTCTTGATCCAATGGCGCAGTTCTCCGCAATGGTCCTATATATTGAAACCCCAAATGTTGTTTCTCCCTAGCGCTAACTTATCCCATCTTGCCGTATAGGGTATAGGTTTTGCAAGCAAATATTTTTTCTAGTGCTTCACAGTTTCACGAGATCTCTTTGCGTACGAGATATTATTATTGTTTTATTATTCATGTTTTTAAGGATTTGCTCATACAGATATATACCTGGAGCATCTAAATGAAAGAAAACAAAGTACCACATCTTTCACTGCGTCGTAATTGCCATGAGCTATTTTTCTGCACCAACTTTTCTTAGTGTTCTTCTGTTGATCTTATGTGCAGTGTAAGAATCGCGTTCCCGTTCTTATATTTTTAATGATTTGAGCCCTACAGCTCGACGACCGTATTTTGCCGTATCAGCTTTGGAACTGAGCACCTCGTAGATTTTAGATTTTCCACTGGTTCACAATATCCACGTTTTTTGTTGGCATTTCAAAAATTATGTTTTTCTACTCTAAAGGATCTGTCTTCTCCTGCACTGTCGCATATTATTCAATGAAATGTTTTATTCTGGAGTGTTGAGCTTCTAATCATTGCTTAACCAGTAGTAGCAGCTATTTGTATATTTTAAAGGAATTGTAATGGCAGGTATATGAACTCCACGTGTACGTGGAGGGTAAAACGCTGGGGACCTCGACACGCAACAGCTCTAAACGTGGCATACCACATACAACCAGCTATGAGAGTAAGCACAGACCTTGTATTCGGTATTTTCGACAAACGGTTCAAAATCGAACTAGACTCAATAAATGATCTGTTACAAACTAATGACATCCACATCTACGCGGATGGATTAAAAAGAACCTTAGGAGCTGGCGCAGGTGTTTATATACCAGACTCGACATGCAAATGCAGATACCACTAATCTCAGCACCAAAAGTGACGGAGGAGCAAATCACAAACAAATATATACTGTTCGTCACGGACAGCAATATAGTTGGACAAACACTCAACAAAATGGAGACCAGAAGCTTGATTGTTAAGGAGTGCATAAAGTCACTAAACCAAATATCTGCAGAAAACAGAGTAATCATCGCATCGCCTGGAAAAAAGACACAACAGAGACCTTGATAATGAAAGAGCAGACACTCTTGCCAAGAAAGCGTCTCGTAGAAAACCAATTATTGGTCCAGAACCAATACTACCACATGTTACGGTCATGTCATTTAAACAATTCCGTAACATCAGGTTTTTCCGAGTCCGCTTGTATTTATTCTTGGTTTGAAATAATATATTTTTATCTTCAACCTGTTTTGAAATACTGTCTGAACCGACCTGGTAGCAACAGTATGGAAAATTAGATAGTACGAAAATATTAATAAATACTGCATTCTTATGTTGCCCATCAAGTTCATTTTATTATGGGTTGAATCTACATTAATACAGCTGTAGCATATTATTTAAAATTGTTAAATAATTTCAAATATGTAGATCATATTTTATGCTTAAAATCGGTCGCTTCGTACGGTGGAAAAAGGTGAAATATTTGTGGCGACTGCGTGTCGGTGCAACTTTTTTTGAGATGTGATTCTGGTGGAAGGTAGGACCAGGATTTTTAAAACTTATCTTGTACCGATGACCAGTGTGAGAGGTTGTGAAAAGGTAGGGCTTGACATTTTCTTTATTTTTTTGCGTGATCTGATTTTTATTTTAAGTTTTCTCTATCGAAAAGTCTGTAGACAGAATTAGGCTGCTAAGCTTGTAAATCTCTGGTATTTGCCTACTATCGTTTCACATACCACGTTGTCTTTTGCCGTGTGTATGTTAAATTAGCTCGTGAACATCTGATATATGTCTACTATCATTTCACATATACCACATTGTCTTTTGCCGTAGGTATGTTTTTGTCTGTAGGGCATATGTGGAATAGCGGGAATTTTGGAGCTTAAGGCACTTAGATAAAAAAAGGACTTGATCCTACAAAAGCAGGGGTTATTCAATTTCGGATTTAGTTTAGCAACCCAACTAAAGAATCGTTCAAAGTGACCTGTAGGGTTCACATTATTTGGGTTCTAGTTAGAGGTGGCAATTTTTAGAAATTAGTAACAAAAATGGCTATAGTGTGGGATACTGAGTCTACTTTTCTCTGGTATCGGTATCGGGTGTTATAAGTTATATGGGGAATCAGAGTTAAACTTAGTTAGTTATTGTTCGGCCTATATAAGCATTTTATGATCATTCATTATTTAAAGAGCACCTTCCCAAGCCCTTCTCGACCGTGGTCGGTACAAGATCATAGTTGTTTATTTGTTTTGTTTCTCTATTTCTATTTAAATTTGTTGTTACCTTTGTTTTTAAATTAAACTGATTTTTGAGTTAGGAAATAGCTTTCAGGCAAAGATTGCATTTTGATTATCTGTTTAAATTTATCGATTTCACTTTTGTTCTTACCTGATTACTGTAATTGTTTTTTTATTAAAATATTGTTCATCCCAATCTTTCTCAGCTTAAACAGCTATTTATTTTATTTATTATTTTTAATCAGTTCACTGTTTAATTTAAAACCATAATTATTGTCTACAGTCTAAACAATTCTGTGTAAATTGGTGGAGGTATATTTAGTTAAATATATTTCTTCCTTCAGCTTGTTTTCGCATTTTTTAGCATTGTTAATTGAGAAGAATTATTTCTAGTTGTCTCTTGCCAAATTTTATATTAAAAAGCCTAAACTTAGACAAGCGACACTCTCCGCCAAGTTGAAACAGAGTTGAAACAACATTCTTGGTGAACTCTTTAACTGCCTTGTACTGTTTTTTTTCATGCTACTGAGTCCACACGCACTCGGCCTACCAGGACAGTTTCCAGTGACGTCACAGGACAGATCCTAGGCACTGCAGCAGCATCCTTATTTTTGTTAGAAGGAAATAGAATAATTGTTTTTTTTTTAATTTCCAATCTTTTATTTTGCACCCTTTCTCGACAACTGCAATCGGAAACAAATTTTAATTAGCATGCTCCTTACCTATACACCCTGAGCTATCTTTCAGTTTATATTTTTAGTAAGTTAAAGTAATAATTTAAAGAAAAGTACATTTATAGTTTATAGTACAAATTGGTTTTTTATTTGAATTATAGTAAATAAAAGAAATTATTATTGCAGTGACTTAGACAATTCGAATTATATCTTAACAATTTCAAATCATAAATAAAACAAATCAAAGTTTATTTTAACAAATTGGCTTTTATTTTAACAAATTAGCAATTGCATTTTCTTATAACAAATTGGCTTTTCTTGCAACACACACGCCATGGACACTCTGGCGAACAAATTTAAAAAATTCGAGAATGAAGCACCTGGTGGAAAACGCAACACTAATAGGTCCTGGTAATTGCAAAATTAATTATAAAATTTTCAAAAAATAAAATAAAAAACTGAAACTCTGTTAATAGTGGAAACCTCTTTAGAGCTAAGTCTAAGTTCTCGGCCTTTATTCTTCTTAATTATTTTGGTATTTTCGACCACGTGAAAGCATATCTGTTTTATTCTACTAACTTATACCTTCACATTATTTCGCATTAGAGACAGAAAATTTCTTTTATCCGAAATGATGCGAAAACAAATGTATAAACTAGGAACTATGGAAAATTAATGCAGAATATTTCTTATATATGGTCCATCAGGTAAGAAATATTCAATCTAAAACAGTATGAGGTTTAATCAAACCTCCATGATGATGTAAATGGCAATGAACGTGATGTAGCTTAGGAAATTATAGATAAACGTTTGAAATATAGTAATAATAAAAAGGAGCTATTTTCCATTTATATTGTTTTAATATTAACATGTAATATGCAATATTAACGTATACTTACCGCCAAGGTCATTAATGAATGTATCTGGCTTCACCCGCCCATATTGAGCTGCTCTAGAATGATATCTAGACGTTCCTCTGGCTCTATTCCTGGAGTTGTGGAGGTTTTCATTAGAAGTTGGGGCGGCCATAATATTGTCAATTTGGCATAGGGATATTAAGTATATGACGGCTATTACATAGATTCCTGTAATAAAGTTATTCATTTCCGTTCTGAAATAAAGGAAATAATTACTACACAAATAAATAAACCATTGAGTAAAGGGATACATGCATCAACGAAGATGTTGCTTCATAAAAATGATCTAGTATCTGCTGTAGTTATGGTTTTGCATTCTTTAACCACTTAAGACTTGATTTTTTTAACGCGGAAAAAATTGTTTCTGTGTAAATAATTAATTAATTTGTGCATTCAAGGGTACTAACTAGCAATTTTTTTTTTATTTGTTTTTTGAAAAAAAAATCATGTGCGTAATTATATACACAATACATAGGTATTAAAAACACTGAACCAGAAAAGTAAATAAACGTCAGTTTAGCAAAATTATTTTCTATGTTTCAAAACAAAACAATTTCCTTCTTTTAACATTGAAAATGTTTTTGTTTTCCTAATATAGAGCCTCAAATCGTGAAAAAGTGCATGCTACATTTGCCACATTCATGACGTCGTACACGTGAGAGATCGTGTTACTTTGTTTATTTAAACATAAATTTGATTATAACATAACGGAATTGGTTCAAATGACTAAAATAAATTGAGACTAACGGAAACTAACCGAAAGTTTATTGAACGACTATCCAAAATTAACCAAAAACCCCAAACCGGGCTAAAACGTATCGGAACAGGTTACAAAAATTAAAGTAAGTTAAAACTAATCAAAACGAACCGAATTTTGGCGATTAAAGATAACTAACCAAACACATTAAATTTCATTATAACGTATTGGAACCGGTTCAAATAACTAAAATAAATTGGAACAAACTGAAACTACCCGAAAGTTGATTGAACCACTAACCAAAACTAACTAAAAGAGCCAAAACGGGCTAAAACGTATCAAAACAGGTTACAAAAATTAAAGTAAGATAAAACTAACCAAAACGAACAGAATTTTGGCGACTAACGAAAACAAGCCAAAAACATTAAATTTGATACTAACGCATCGGGACCGGTTCAAGTGACTAAAATAATTTGGAACTAACTGGAAGTAACCGAAAGTTGAGCTAAAATGTATCGAAATAGATTAAAAATATTGAAGTAAGTTAAAACTAACCCAAATTATCCGGATTTTGGTGATTAACCTAAATTAACCAAAAATATTAAAAATGCTTATAACGTATCAGAACCGGTTCAAAAGAATAAAATAAATTGGAACTAACTGAACTTTACCTAAAGGTGAGTGAACGACTGCCCAAAACTATCCAACAGTAACTAAAAGCATCAAAATGGGTTAAAACGTAATAAAATAGATTTTAAATATTGAAGTAAGTTAAAACTCACCGAAATCAACCGAATTTTGGTGACTAACCAAAAAATAACCACAAACACTAAAATTGTTTATAACGTATCGGAACTGGTTAAAATGATTAAAAAATTAAAGTAGGTAAGTTAAAACTAACCAAAATGAACCGAATTTTAGCGACTAATCAAAACTAACCAAAAACATTTAATTTGATTATTTAAACTCATAAGGACTCGGTCAAAAAAAATAATTGAATTAGATTATAAAAATTATATCAGGTCTGTGGAAAGCGACCTGTTCAAGCATCCCAATCGATTTTGGAGTTATGCATCGATAAAAAAACAGCGTGTAAGTAGAATACCCAATGAAATTTGTTGGGAGAACAGGACTGTTGAAAATGAAAAGGATATCATTAACTTGTTCCGTTCATATTTTGAGCCCGAAAGGCACAATTTTGACTATTCTTATGAGAATCATTTAATAAATAATATTAACCTTCAAAATATTGTGCTCACTACATCGTAGGTGTCTCGCGTCCTCCTGAGTCTCGTCTCAAAAAAGGGCGTAGGGCCCGATAATTTTCCCTCAATTTTTATTAAAAGGGCTGCATTAGCGATCTCGGAACCACTTACATTGCTATATAATTTTTCTTTATATTTTGGAAAGTTTCCTGATAGATGGAAATCTGCCATGCTTATCCCAATATTCAAGGGTGGGCAACGAAAAGATGTTAAAATTTATCGCCCAATTAGTAAATTATCAATAGTAGCAAAAGTTTTCGAAAAACTGAATTATGAGTATCTCTTCAAGCTAATAAAAAACCTAATAGGACCAGAGCAGCATTGCTTTTATAAAGGTCGATCGCTTGAAAGCAATTTATTTCTCTATACTGAGTACCTCCACGAACATCTTGAGAATAGAATACAGGTGGATGCCATTTACGCTGACTTCAGCAAGGCATTTGATAAAATAAGTTGTTGTGAAAAGTCACACCAATTTTATTTATTAATGCTCTTGAGAATTATTTTGCCCTTAAAAACATTCTCGAGTTTTATGAAAGCTATAAAAACTCTTGTTTATTAACGTTTATCTGAAGCCTGGCAGGTCATTTTGACCGTACTCGAATTTCAGGCTATTTCTGCTTAGTTGCGTTTGCTAATCTCTATAATGTGTTGATGTGTTAATGGCGTTTTATGGATTCGAAAGAAGTGCGTGGGAAGAGAAAAAGTACAAAAATATTAAGTAAATCAGAAGTTAGTAGAAGTCACGTAAGGACTACGGGCTTTCGAGCCTGTAGTTGCTCTGCCCTTTTTGTAATAATGCGATAATAACAAAATGGCCTTTGAGCCTTTTGTTGCTCTGCTCTGATATTACGCTCTAAAGTTGCATCTCTGAAGCCCTAAATTGCTCTATTGAAGTTCTTTCTGCCCTTTTTGTATTGCTCTATTTTTACATAAATATTATCGAGAAAGTTGGAAGTGAAGCTCTAAATTACTCAGTTGAAGTTCTCTCTGCCGTTTTAGAATTGCTCTGTTTTTAATTAAATATTATCGCGAGAGTTGGAAGAAGGTTTGGAAGTCAAAGTGTATTTTGAGCACTTACAAGCAGTTCTGTAGATGGTTGTTTGTTATAGTTAGTAAGAAGTGAGAAGAGAAACGCGTAGTGATCAGACTGATTAGTGATTAATTTAAGGTTGTTGTTAATTTAGTTTCTAACGCATTGGTGTGGATATTTGACACTAAGTGTGTCGGACGAATAGTAGGTTTAAGTACAAACATTTGACTAGATCATACCAGTATTTGATTTTCTTTTGTACATAGACGTTTCGTTTTTATTAATTAACATTAAAATTAATCAAATTTGGACTTTTGTGTTTAATGTGGGTTAATGTAACTTTCCTAAAACAATAAATTCAGCCTATGGCTGTGGTCCTTCGAACATTTAACTAGTAACCCAAGTGTTATGTCCCCCTTTGTGTTGGAGTGAGAAGCAACATCCACTCCCCATCATAAGTCATAACATCTTGCTTGCTCGCCTTGCTGAGGTCGGTGTGGGCGCAGCGTCCTAAAATGGATAGAGTCGTATATTAAAGATAGAGAACGGTATGTGTCCCTTCAATGTTACTACTCTGACTCTTTTCGACCAACATCTGGAGTTCTCAGGGATCACACTTGGGGCCATTATTCTTCATTACATATATAAACCAGATTAAATCTTGCTTTTATCATTGCAACTTCTTACTATATGCGGACGACTTAAAAATCTTTTAAAAGGTACATACTCTCACTGACTGCCAAAGTATTCAGGTCGACCTGGACAGGGTGATCAAGTTTTGCGACCAAAATAGTTTGTTCCTTAATTTAAGCAAATGCACATCAATTATCTTTACTCACAATAAACACGAATATATTTTCAATTACAAAATAGGCAATACCACTCTTCCCATGTCCGAGATTTAGAAATCATTCTTGACTCAAAACTAAGGTTCCATAATCTTCTTCTTCACTTCCATAATCCATCTTTGTCTGCTAGAAGAACCATATCAGACATAATATTTTTGTATAAAATAATTAACAACCATTTAAAAAGTTCTGATGTTCTTTCGTTGATAGTTTTTAATGTACCTCAGGTTAACCTTAGATTAGGTCATATATTGAATATTCCATTTAGGTGAACAAATTGCTCGCAGAATTCTCTTTTGTGTAGAATAGTGAGAAGTGCTAATGATTATAGTAATACGATTGATATATTTTCTATATCTGCTGTCACACCATTAAGAACATTTTGAAAAACAACATTCCTTGACTTTTGTTGGTGTACATGTTGTGCTTTACTGCATTAATCTCACGATTGGTGCATAACTTTCTCATGAATTACTTACCTATTTTTTCTTATTGCTATATAAGTTAATGTTTTTTTACGACAATCGTTTATATAATACTGTGGATACATTGATTGGGTTTGTACCTGTTTGTATCCCTGATGATCCCCAAATAAATAAAAATAAAATAAAAAATAAATAACGTATAGCAGTCGGTTCAAAATGAATTGGCACTAACTGAAACTAACCTAAAGATAATAATAATAATAACAATAATAATAAAAATAATAATAATATTTATTGGTCTTTAAGAATACAAAGTATTATAGACAAGTCTATTACAATAGTTATCTTAAGAATAATGTCAAATAAATTTTAAAATAGTACTTATAACTGTTATGGGTAAAATAGTAAAAACATACATTTTAAAATGCACTACAAATACAACAAAAAAAATAGTACAAATACAAAGAAGTTAAAATCCTAAATCTAGAGCTAGAGCTGCCAAAAGGAAAGCACCTCTGCTCTGATTAGCGTGTAATACTCCTCAAAAGAATATAATGGATACTCAGTCAAGAGGTTCCTTGTATCCAGTGGTAAAGCATTATACAGTTTTATTTCCTCGTTTTTTCTATTTCTACTTAACTGGCTTAACACCAAGTTGTTTTTAACTCTCGTATTGTGGGAGTGTACATCTGCTGCCACTTGATACTTATTAATATTTTGCTTAACATGTATTAACCTTAGGTAGATAATTAATGAGTACAATGTCATGATTTTAAGTTTTTTTAAAATAAGGTTTACAAGAAATATCAGGTTTAACATTAACAATTGATCGTATTGCGGATTTTTGGACTCTAAAAACTTTTTCAACATTTGTATTTGCTGCTCTGCTCCATACTAACAAACCATACCGCATTGTTGAATCAAATAAACCATGGTATGTTGTGACAGCAGCACTTTCATTAACAGTTAATCTAATTTTCTTTATGGCATATATGTTTTGACATAACCTACAGCACAATTTATTAATATGATCAGTCCATAAGAGATTAGCATCCATATGAACACCCAAGAACTTTCTCTGAGAATCAGCCGTCCTATTTTCACTTGCAGTTTGAAAAATCTCAATTTTCGTTTTAGCTTCATTAAGCACTAGCCTATTTGGCACAAATCAATTTCTGGCCATTAAGAGAATATTCTCAAGAATCCGTCCGGTATCCTCCCCTCCTCGAATCCTGACACCAAATGTTGCATCATCAGCATATAGTCCACTAGAAATGGCTTTGGTGCTATTCTCAAATGCTTCTGGCACATCATTAATATACACTAGGAAGAGAAAAGGACCCAGAACGGATCCCTGAGGCACGCCCATTTCAATCCCTATTGAACCACTCACGCTATCATCAAAACAAACTACCTGTGAACGTTGTAGCAAATATGAGTGTAACAGTTCTAAGGCTTTGCCTCTTACACCACAAAATTTTAGTTTTTCGAGTAGAATATTCCTGTCCACACAATCAAATGCTGCACTTAAATCAGTAAAAACTGCAAGAAACCTTTCCCTGTCCTCCATTGAAGACATAATGCACTCCGTGAGTTTTAATATTGCGTCAGTTGTGGAAAGGCCTCTTCTAAATCCATATTGACTGGCTATTATAATATTTTGTTTATCAAAAATGGAAACTAATTGATTATACATTACAGTCTCTATTATTTTAGAAAAAATTGGCAAAACAGACACAGGACGAAAATTCTCAGGTACACTCCTGTCACCCGTTTTAAATATTGTACAGATTTTTGCCAGTTTCAAAGGTTGTGGAAAATGCCCATTAACAAAACAAGTATTTACAATATCCACCAGTGGATCGCATATATAATCTGCCACTCTTTTCATAACAAAGGCACTAACACCATACACATCTTCGGTTTTTTTTATTTTTTATAGCCTTAATAACCATTTTAATTTCATATCTGTCTACTGGTCTGAAAAACATAGAAGATCCATCTCCAGAGAAGCCATTTAAATATTTCCTAAAATCCCATTCAGGTTCTGGTAAACTATTTGTTAAATTGATAGCATGATTTACAAAAAAGTTAATCATATCATCGGGAGTTAAATTCACTGGTTCTGAACGTTTTTTCTGCCTTCCGGTTTCGGTGTTAACAATATCCCACACAGTTTTACTACAGTTATCAGAGTTCATAATTTTATTTGTGTTAAAATTCTATCTTGACTGAATAAGAATTGAATTATATGTTCTTTTATAATAATTGTAGGTTTTTTTGTTATTTTTTGTGGGATATTGCATCATCCATTCGTAACAAAACATAAGCCTACCCTTTGCTTCTCTAACCTCTTCAGATACCCAACTACCCACTCTAGATTTGTTACCAAAAGCTAATTTTTTTAGGGCGAATGATATATTAAAATAATGGTGAAAAATATTATGGAAGTATTCATATTTGAGCTGAGCACCCTCTACCTGATATACATCCTGCCATGACTCTTGACAGAGATATCTCTCAAAAACATTAAAGTTATTTTAAGTATACATTCTTTTTATAGACAATGTTTTTCCAATAGGACTTATGTTTATATTAACAATTTGAGCATCATGGTCAGAGAAAGGCATTGGAATATTATTGCATTGATTTATCTCAATATTGGAAAAAACATTATCTAAACAATTTCCCCCAACATGAGTAGGTTCCTTAAAAAGCTGACTTAAACCAAAGGATTAAAACAGTTGGGTAATCCTCATAGCGGGGTTATCATCAGTCTTATTAAAATGTACATTGAAATCTCCTGCAGCTAATATTTGTACTTTTGAATCTATGTTAGTTGCTTGATGCAATACCTCTATTATTGTCAGGAGATCTGTACACTGAAATTATTACTAAATTAATTCTTTTACAAAACATGAAGAAACCTCACACACTCCACACTGAGACAAATTAGTTATATTATTTACTTCATCAGCTGCAAGACTCTCATGCACGAAGATACAACTTCCTCCATTTTTAACATTTTCTCTACAAAATCAACTTATCATATTAAAACTATTGATAGTGCAAAATATTTTCTTATTGGAATCTAGCAAATGCTCACGTATACATAATACTTTTATATCAAGTCTTACAGTTAAAAAATCTTCCAATTGTAAAGTTTTATTTGATAGACATTGGGTATTAATATGTAGAACAGAGATACTTTCCCATTTAGAACAAACCGTTTGCAAACTATTCAATGAACATTCTTCCTGTGGAATCTCCTCTGAAAATTTGCAGGCCTGTATTGATTAGCAGCTCTATTAGATTGATGAGACGAAAATTTTCTATTATTAAAGGTAAAAGGTTTAACTACAACATTTACAGGCCACAAATTATGGCAACAGAATTTATTAACATCTGCTGGTTTTATAGAAACCTTAAAAGAGGATATATGGTTGCCCTGCCTAGAATTTAACTTTTCACACGATAGCAGATCTATACAGTTTTGTCTTGCATGCTCAGATAATACTTCCCCTGTGGTTTCACTGGACAGGTTGCCCACATAAAAGTACTTTCTCTCGTCTGCAGCACTTAACCCGTTCAAAGTATTACCGGCAGTACCTCGGATAATACTCGTCTCTGTGTCAGGTTTAGGTTCTTCCGAGGGTTTTTCCCTCGGTTTTTCCACAATAGAAGCGGCCATTAATCCAGTGCTCAAAGATTCACCAGCCACAGCAGTACTTGGTAGAGTTTTGGTTGTTACATTGGGCAATATATTACTTTTAGATAGAAATTGAATCAGATCCTTGTTTGGGTTAGTTTGGTTAGTTTACCTCTTAATGACATCAGCAAAATCATGAAATTTCGACATTACTTGTTCAGTTTGTTGATCCAAAAGTCTAGTCATAGTAGAAACAATTACATCTTGAGTCTGCAAGGGAAGATTAGGATTTATAACAACTTCGTTGTCAGAAGCACTTTCATTGGGCAATTTTGGTTCCTCGAGGGGTTTGTTCATCTTGTGTGAAAGATCTTCTATCTTTTTAGTTAATTCTTGAATCTCCAGTTGCATGTAGTCCTGTTTCTTAAGTAAACTAGGAGGACATTTAATGCCCTCCACACATTCAGACGAAAATATAATAAACCTCTAGATTTCAGCACCATAACACGAACTTCCGATGTACTAAGTTTGAAGCAGTTCTTGCAAACCATGCGGTGACAAGAATCACAAGGAGCTCCAAAAACCTCATTTTTCTCGTCCTTTGGAGTACAGAACGAGTCACATAAGTAACAGTTGCCCATGTTTTATGGAATGTCCTAATATAAATTTAAATCTCCAATAAAAATTGTCTATTCCAATTTTTCAATGAAAACTGAATGGAAAAAACAATTTGCCAAAAAATGGTAGAAATTACGTTATCGTAAAAATAAAGATGATTGAACGACTAACCAAAGGTAACTTAAAATATCCAAAAGCACCAAAATGGGCTAAAACGAATCGGAAGAGGTTAAAAATATTACAGCAACGTTAGGGCTAATTATATATTAATAGATTTTCCTATATGAAAGGCGAGCGTAATTTTTTTAGGTCTTCATATCTTCACCTTTTTTTATTTATTTATTTTTTAATTATGATAATGTATAATATCAATAGTATACATGCATTTCTTTTGTTATATATAATATAAAGACTCGTCTTTGTATTTTTACTTTTTTAAACACTGCTTTGAAAAACTATATGAATTACAACAGAAATCACATTTTTGCGGTTTTATTCATCATTTTCATGTCCCCCGGTTGTATCTTTGTGAAGGACCGTGAATTTTTTTATGCATAAATGTAACTCACACTTATGACATTTTTGTACTCCTTTCCTTCTTTACTAACATCAAGATAAGTCAGATGATCTACGGGATCGTATTGTACTTTTGAACATGGCATGACTTACGTTTTGGAGCTTTAGACCTCGGCATGACTGGTGTTTCGCTGCTTGGCCCACCCCTTTTTTCCTGTAGCTTGAGCAGGTTAACCAACATTTATCAGACACACTGTCAAACGTAAACGGAAGCGTAAAAGACCTCAGGATTGTTTTGGAATCTCGAGTCGATTGCAATCTGGTCTAAATTCAAACCAGCAGCCACGATGTGAAATATTAGACTATCAATACAATCCGAGCATTTGATCCAGTAAATCATCGCAAACCATTTGAGTGAGTATATAGTTGTACAATTTCTTATTCCGCCTAGAAACCATGTCTTCCTCTCTAACACCTACAAAATTCGAAGCCTGGACTACTGTACAGGGTGTCCGGTTATAAATGTAACCCCCCTTTAACTTTTTTATTTGCCCTCGTATAAAAAAATGTTAAATACAAAAGTTGTAAGGATTTTCATACAGTTTTCTGCGGTGTTACTAGAAAAACAATTGAACATCGAAATTCTACTGTACAGACTAAATTAATGTTTTTTTTAATGGGACACCCTGTATATTCTTCTGTATACTGCCCTCCTAAGGAAAAACACAGCATACAACAAAAAATCGAAAAATGAGTTAATGGCGGAAATGGTTCCAGCAGGTCTTAAACCATCGATTTACGTAGGAAAAACCCCGCATTTCACATAAAATATATTTTTTTAATGAAATAATAACTTCCTACCATCTACAGAATATTGGGGTTATGCTTAGGAAGAACTACGCATCTGTTATATTACGTAGCAAAAACCCCGCAACTACTTGTCGCGACGTGAATATACTAGCTTTTAACTAAGGAAACGGCATATGCGAGGTATTGTCTTAGTTGATTGGCGCGTTTTCACAAATTAGTTCTAGACTAGCAAGTGCATTGTGAGGTGTTTGCTGCTGCAGGCTGCTAGTTAAGTATAGGTTTTGTTGATTAATCTTTATTTTGTTATATTTATTAGTAATTTTATACTTTGTGAAAAGTAAGGAAAACACAACTTGTCCAAACGTTCTACTTTTCGTAACTGGATTGCGAAAAGTGCATTTCATAACCAGTTATACAAATATTTGAAATACATAATATTATATTTTATTATTTTTATAGGGTTGCTAGAAGTACAAAATTAGAAAAAAATATTGTATGAAACACGTTGCGAAAGACAATTTTGTGTAACTCCTGTTAACACAGAATCACTTGTTAACCAAAATAAGGCTTTTCGCAACTTGTTACATAAATAGCTATTTTTCATAAGAAAGTCAAATAAAATATCTTTTTCTAATTTTGACATCTAAAGTGATACTTTCCATAACTGGCACGAGTACTGTTCCTTTAGGTAAATCAAAAAAACATGAACGATTTGCCTGCTTGTGGTATGAAGAAATAGCTGGTCGTGCTAAAAAAGAAATTATTAGTACGACATTCAGGCTTTTTTTTTACACCATAGAGATGTTGAACATTTTACTGTTTGGGTAGATAACTGTGCTGGGCAAAATAAAAATTGGACATGGTTCAGTTTTTTTGTATTTATCGTTAATTCAAATATGGTGGAAGCTAAGGATATAACAATTAAATACTTTGAACCAGGGCACACATTCATGTCCGCAGACAGCTTCCACCATCATGTGGAATTGGCTTTAAAACGACAAAAAAAAACCTACGATTTTGACGATTTTGTCGCAGCAGTGAAAAAAACAAATTTGGGAAAAACAACTGTTAAAGAAATGAAATATTGTGATTTTTATAAATGGAAGATTTGTCATCAAAAATTAAAATAAAAAATATGAAGAATCGCCCTTATTTATCCACAATAACCCAAGTCGCGGCTGAACGAGGTAATTACTCTTTAAAGTACAAAACAGATGATAACCAAGTTTATGAAATGGACTTCCTCCAAAACAAAAAAAAAAGAAATTAAAGGCCAAAAGCAAGTAAATCATCCTGTGGAATATCAAAAGAGAAAAAGACAATATTATCAAAAATCTTCAGGCTATTATGCCAACAAACCGAATGCATTTTTGGATCAATCTAAATATTAAGGAATAATTATAATCACATAAGTAATATTTTTTAATGTCCTTGTTGTTTGTTTGTTTGTCCTTGATATTATATGTTTATGTTTAGAAGTATTTGTTCCGTAATAAAATAGTTTATACTTAATTAACCATTATTCTCACTTTTCCCAAGAAAAAAAACCCGTATTTGCAAATTCCTAAGCAAAAACACAGTATTTGCAATATTTTTAGTATTTGCTGTGATTTAACTTAGTAATAGTCTATAAAAAAATACTTTAAAACCCAGTATCTGCCGTTACTTATGAATTTTTTTCAAAAATATTTTTATTTCATCTTAAAAATATCCATTTATTAATACTTTATTTGTACCAACCAGATTTTTTTATTTAGACCTAGCAACAAAGTTTTTGGAGAGATTTAAACATTAAAACCAAATTTACTCTAAATCAGAATGAATGCATATGCTGTGTTTTTTCTTAGGAGGGCAGTATATCGATAGAGCTCTTTAAGGCGAGTTCAGTAATATAGAGTTTGTTGGGTCTAGCTATAATAGTTACCACGTAAATTGCAAGAATGTCGGGTATCTGATTATTACTGAACCGCTCTCCTAAATTACTTATTTGGTGAGCTAGAAAAAAATTCTTCCTTCAGAAGCTTTTCTGATGTTCAATTGGTTTTCTAGTAACACCGCAGAAAAGTTTCTGAAGGAACCTACAACTTTTGTATACAACATTTTTTTCTACCTCACCAAATAAAGAATTTACGAGAGGGGTTCAGTAATAATCAGATACCCGACATTCTTGCAATTTACGTGGTAACTATTATAGCTAGACCCAATAAACCCTATATTACTGAACTCGTCTTAAAGAGCTCTACCGATATCCGGAAGAATATACAGGGTGTCCCATTTAAAAAAACATTAATTTAATTTGCACAGTAGAATTTCGATGTTCAATTGTTTTTCTAGTAACACCGCAGAAAACTATATGAAGATCCTTACAACTTTTGTACTTAACATTTTTTTATACGAGGGTAAATAAAAAAGTTAAAGGGGGGTTACATTTATAACCGGGCACCCTGTACAGGGTCTCCCATTTTCGATGATATTACGGGTTATCTCACTTACGAGTAAAGATAGAGAGTTGCGGTTTTCGCAATACCGTGCTACTTTTTTGGGAAAAGAACGATGGTATAAACAAAATATTCATAGCCCGCTTCGTTTCTGAGATGCAGGGCGAAATTGAAAATAATGCATTTTGGGACCCCCCTCGTATCTTCGTTATCCTTTAACATATCGCAAAGCTAAAAACTTGTTCTTATATACTTTTTTACGTAGAACCCAGTGGCGTAGTCAAATTTTTGTTGCGAGCTGTCAATTTTTAGCTATAAATCCAACTTATGTTTTTTTAAATGGAACACCCTGTTTATTTTTCTTTCGTTTGAATAGAAATTTTATAAACTTTTCAAAAATATATAATACCTGATATATATTTTAAATAATAAGCCTAAAATTCATAATTTCACAAAATGTATCTCTATACGACACTCTTGATGAGTATAGTATAAGCATTATCTTTTAAACAACGTTATAAGCATTAGTCAGAGCAATGGAATGATAATTTTTTTATTGGCAAGACCTGTCAGTGGCAAAATTTATATTTTCTGTGTAATATTGTATTTTTTACGATGGTTGAAAACTAAAATTATGAGTATTTTGAAAAATATGACATGTTAGTCTGCTTTATACAGAGCAATGAAACCTCCCGTGAAGCTTCTCAACTATTATTCAATATGTTTGTTTAAATATTTATTTTACCTTTTGACTTATTTGGGTTAATTTTTTATTTAAGTATCATTTTAATTTATGGATATTCTGAAAGAAGACAACCTGGTCATTTAATGTTTTCCGGAATAAAGAGAACATGGAACGTTTATCCGGCCCCTACCAAAAACGTATAATAAGGAAAATCGCGGTATGGGCGGAGGCAACATTCCTTGTTCTACCAATTTTTTTGCTTTATTCCGGAAAACATTAAAAGATCAGGATGCCTTCTTTCGGAATATCTATAAATTAAAATGATACTTAAAAAAATAAACCCAAATAAGTCAAAACGTAAATAAATACTCAAACAAACTTATTGGAATATAGCTGAGAAGCTTCACGGAAGTTTTCATTGCTCTGTATAAAGCAGACTAACAGACAGGTCATATTTTGCAAAATATTGATAATTTTCATTTTGAGCCATCGTAAAAAATACAATATTACACAGAAAATATAAATTTTGCCACTGAAAGGTCTTGCCAATAAAAAACTCCATTAGACTTTTCTTAATAGTCTCTGCCTGCTAATACCGTTGTTTAAAAGGCAATGCTTATACTATACTCATCATGAGTGTCGTATAAAGACACATTTTGTGAAATTATGGATTTTAGGCTTATTATTTAAAATACATAATCATGTATTATATATTTTTATAAAGCATATAAAATTTCCATTCAAATGAAAGAAAAATATACAGGGTGTTACATTAAAAAAAATACAAGAGTGTCGTATCGAGACACATTTTGTGAAATTATGAATTTTAGGCTTATTATTTAAAATACATATAATGTATTATATATTTTTATAAAGCTTATAACATCTCCAATCAAACGAAAGAAAAATATACAGGGTGTTCCATTAAAAAAAAACATTATTAGTTTGACTTATAGCTAAAAATTGACAGCTCACAGCAAAAATTTGATCACGCCACTGGATTCTACGTCAAAAACTGCATAAGAGCAATTCTTTAGCTTTGCGATATGTTAAAGGATAACGGAGATACGAGGGGGTCCCAAAATGCATTATTTTCAATTTCGCCCTGTATCTAAGAAACGAAGCGGGCTATGAAAATTTTGTTTATACCATCGTTCTTTTCACAAAAAAGTAGCACAGTATTGCGAAAACCGCAACTCTCTTATCTTTACTCGTAAGTGAGATAGAAAATGGGACACCCTGTACATCCATTTCAATCACTCAACATTACCATTTTCAGTTGCCAATTCATTGCGAGATTCCCTACCTTTGTTTTAACTCTTTATTATCCAATGTTGGATACTTGTTAAATCTGTTTATTCTTATTGTATTTAATGTTTTAATACTTGCAGAAGTTGAAATGATGAAAAGTAAATGTCGAAATACAATTTATGCCCTTTTTTATTCGGTCCGAAAGATGAATGGCAACTGATGCTCCAAGACCAAATGTTTTTTAGGTTGTTTATGTCTAAGCCAGTAGCGACTCCTTGATAAATCACGAAATCCTATGCATCTTCCACATAAGGATGTCAGTTTACCTTTTGTACATTGTTTGGTAAGTGTCTCCTAAATGGAACATTTCTCTAACAGTCTTGTTACAAAAACTAAAATTAAAATATAGCTACACACGCTTCCCCGTGGAAGTTCACTCTCTACATACTTTAAGTATGAAAAATAATTCGACCCTTCTCTTATCACCTGAAGAACTTACTGCTGGCCTCCCAAGTAAATGTATAGATACGAAAGAGCTACATTCCTGGCTCTAGTCTTCTAATTTATCAAGCAACTTTCGCAATGTACAATACAAATGCAAGAGACTTTAACTTTGTTTTTAAAGTTTTTAGGAGCTTCTGTATTTAATGATAATATCGCATCTTGCACACATCTGATTTTAGAAGTCTAACTTTGAATATTTTCTCGAATGGTTTTTAATTTATACTAGCAATATCAGTATCCTACATGAGCAGGCGATTTTTGCAATTGTATGTTAATTTTGATTTTTTTGTTTAATGAAATTGTCGTCATTTACAGTCTCAATGCAATAATTATTAAAATAATTTCCTGTCTCTTTGGGACACCCTTAAACATGTTCAATAACTTCCATTTGGAAATTTAATTTCTAGCGTTCTCCCCATTCATTACTTTTTCATCATGAAGTCAACTTGATATTTCTCGAAAACAACTACAAGTGGAAATTTCAGATTTGACACGTTTTTAGGCAACACTTAAGGACCACCTTCATAAGTTGCTTTTGGCGATCCGATATTCCTCTTCCGAGTCATGACGGCAAATGTGCGATTTTTCAGCATTTTGCTTTCATACATAAAAACTGTCGAAAAAAATAAAGGATTTTGATGAAATTTTCTGGACATTTGATGGTTTTCCGAATTCTAATTGGGGAGACCGCGAAAATGGCTAATATTTGTTTCTGGGTTAGTTGGGTTAGAAAAATTGGTCACTTATATCGCTGAAAGAGTCGCAAGGGTCGAAAAACCTAACACAATAGTTCAATAGGGATATCTTAAGAGAAAAGCTCTCTAAATGCATATTTGCTTTTAAAATAATGTCTGGAAAAGAACTTTCTAGGAAAAATGTAAAAGCATCGATTTCTAGGACAACGAAAAAAAAGGGGTTTTTGTCTTTCTTCTCGAAAAGTATTTTTTTCAGAATAGCGGATTACTTGACGAGAATTTGCATCACCTACTGTATTAGAATAACCTCTGAAAATGATAATGCCTTTTATAAAGAGTGAGTTAGTGGAATTTGAAATTTTCGCCATTTCGAGTTTTGACACGACACGTTGCCACTATAGTATCAAGAGTAATCAAAAAGATATATTTTTAAAGCTAAGCACATCACATGTCACATGCTGCGCTTGACAGAGATTGCCTTATTGGAAAAAAATTGGTACAAGAAGTCAGTAAAAGGATAGACTACTTTGGATCTATAGATGATAACTAACAGGTGCCTGTGTACATAAATTCACATATATACATATTATATTTCATATAAAGAGTAAAATATAAAAGTAAATAAAAGACATTACAACATACTAAAGAGTGTGTACTTAGTTTTGCACATTTGAACTTGAGATCAATCTTTACAGGTTTCAATGAATTTAAAAACCTAGTTCAAAATAATGATTTTGATGCTGTGGGGGTGACCGAAACATGGTTATCGAAGGACACAGTATATAACATAGTGGAAATACCGGGATTCAAATTTTACAGAAGCGATCGAGGTCAAGGCAGAGGCAGTGGAGTGGGTATTTATGTGAAGAGCACTTTGGGGGTGTGAGTGTTTAAGTTTTTCAAACCACTTGTTGACTGAAGGTTATGAACATTATTGGCTACGTATAAGGTTAAGTAAAACAGTGTCAATATCAGTCGGTCTTATATACAGGGTATCTTAAATTCAGTGTGCCACTATTGCTATCTCAGAAACGGTAAGTGCTACGAGGTCGGTTAAATTAGAGAAAAGTTGCGTTTTTTGATACCCATTCAGAATCCGTCCACAGTGTCGTCAAATTCCTGCTAGATTCTAAGGTACAGGGTGATTTATGACAAATACCTAAAAATATTTCGTCGATTATTACAAAAACTGTTCATTTTCGAGACACAGTTTCAATTCGAAAGTTTTATAGTTTTTTCCGCTCTACAATACGGTGTCTTCAAATTTCACCTCCGGCCGTTTCGTGTTCGGGCCACCATCATCAACTTAATTTTCTTAAATACGGACCTGTATTTTTATTTCAGATTTTTAGAGCTTTTGATGCCCCAAAACCAATGACGTATCTCACTCATTCGAAAAATTCATATTATTGGCACTTTCCATAAGAACATAATGTGTTAAAAAGAGACAAAAAAGAGAAATTTGGTAGGAATTAAATACAAAGTATAAAAAGTATTTTTTCGAGTAAATGCGATTCGTCGTTGGTTTTGGAACATCAGAAGCTCTTAAAATCTGTAATAAAAAATCCAGGTCCGTATTTAAGAAAATTAAGTTGATGATGGTGGCCCGAACACGAAACGCCGGAGATGAAATTTGAAGAGACCATATTGTAGAGCGGAAAAAACTATAAAACTTCCGAATTTAAACTGTGTCTCGAAAATGAACAGTTTTTGTAATAATCGACGAAATTATTTTAGGCATTTTTCATATCTTAGAAACTAACAGACATTTAACGTCACTGTAGACCGATTTTGAATGGGTATCAAAAAACGAAACTTTTCTAGAGAAAAGTTTCACATTACACATATCATAAATTAGAATTCAACCGACCTCCTGGCACTTACCGTTTCGGAGATAGCAATAGTGGCACACGGAATTTAAGACACCCTGTATAGGGTAGGAAATAATGTGGCAGAGTGTGTTAATATATTGGATAGTCTACTACCAGAAATACTGCCGATAGATGAATCCATTGTTGTTCTTGGGGATTTGAATATATATATTCAATGTTCAAAATTCTGTAAATAAATTATTCGATAGTTATGGGTTTTTTCAGGTGATTGACGGGCCGACCCGTGTAACTGGCACAACTGCTACATTGCTGGATCCAATTTTTGTAAATGCTAATCAAGTTGTAAGTAAGTGTGGTACTATGAATTCAAATGGTGTAAGTGACCATTCGTATTCTGCGAAATTAATGTATCCTGGGTAAAGAAGTTTGAAAAGTTTTTATCAATAAAGGATTATAAAAATTTTGATGAAAATTCTTTTTTAAATGATTTATCAGGAATAAAGTGGGATTAGTTGTACTACATTTATGATATAGAAAACAAAATTGAATTTTTGACCCAAAATATAAATCATTTGTTTTACATATATGCCCCAATTAAAACAATTAGAGTGAATAAACCCTACTCTCCATGGCTTACTTTTGCAATTAGAGCGTTGATGAAGGAAAGGGGTGAAGTGAAGTGTAAGGCTAACCTGAATAACAGAACCTAAGTGAATAAAAAAGGCTCAGAAATATTACTAAAATATCTATACGTGGAGAAAAGTCAGCATACTTAGATTTTTTGGAGAGGCAGAAGGATCCCAAAAAAGCATAGCAAACTTTAAGGGAACTTAATGTCTATATGCCATCAAGTAAAATCTCAGATATTCCTCCAGCATTAGCGGACTCAGAGAAAATAAATGGTTACTTCTGCAGTGTTGTTCAGAAAACAAACGACTGTAGAAATAGAATTTTGTATTATAGCAGTATTAGGAAAAATGATCAAATTACATTTTCTTTCAAGTTAGCGGTTCCATCTGATATTTATAAATATATTAGCAAAATGAAATCAAATGCAGCTGCAAATTTTAAAACTGAGTCAGCATGCTGTTATTTTGCACATTACACACATCATAAATTGCTGCCTGGAAAGGGGGTTACTTCCCAAGACAATGGAAGGATTCCCTTGTCTGTCCTCTGCCGAAAGCTTCTGATCCTGCTTCTTTTTCTGACTTAAGGCCAGTCAGTTTGCTCCCTGTTTTGTCTAAAATCTTAGAAAAGGTAATTCATGCGCAGATAACAGAATATTTTAATATTAATAATTTTTTTCCGGTACATCAATCTGGCTTTCGGAGGGATGGTAGTACAACTACAGCTCTTTTAAACATTATGGATAATATTGTAAAAATACTTGATAAGAAGATGGCTGCCATTTTGGTCTTGTTAGACTACTCGAAAGCTTTTGATGTCATAGATCACGACTTAATGTGTGTCAAATTGTATTATTATGGGTTTGATGAGGTGTCATGTTCTTTCTTTAGGAGTTATTTGGAGGATCTCAGACTGGCTGTCAGGTTGAATGGAAATATTTCTCATCCAAAAAATTTCATATCAGGAGGGCCCCAAGGGTCTATTCCTGGGCCACTCTTATACATTATCTATACAGCAGCTATGTTCTCAAGGTCTCTTTTTCTCATATTCAGTCATACGCGGATGATACACAATTACTGTTTAGTTTCAATCCTGACTATCCAGATCAGGCTTCTGAAACCTAGAATTCAGAGTTGAAAGATGTTGCCAAATTTTCGGAGAAACACAACCTGAAGATTAACCACAACAATACTGAACTGTTGCTTTTTTGTTCAGAGAACAAAAGAAATAATCTCCTAAATCGTCTTTCGATAAAAACTAATGATAAATTGCTACTATTTACAAACTGCGAGAAGAATTTGGGCTTATATATAGATATAAATTTGACCTTTGAGAAACACATTTCAACCCTATTAAAGAATAGTTATATGAAAATGAAACTGCTTTATGCAAACAGGCACATATTGAACTTTGAAACTAGGAAAAAGTTATGTGAATCACTAATTATGTCAATATATTCATACTGTTTTATAGTGTACTATCCATTTTTGCATGTTGTGAATAAACAGAGGATTCAATATGTTGAAAACACTTATTGTAGATTTGTATATAAACTGAAAAAAATTTGGTCATGTTTCTAATAATATAAAAAAATTGGGTTGGCTGAAATGTGACAATATGTATCGTTATCATCTTACAATATTTTTAACGCAACTGAAAATGAAGAAAGAACTTGTTTATCTGTATGAAAAACTCATATTTAGAGGGGCAGTGCATCGTCGTAGTATAAGAGATAAAAACTTTTTAACAATGCCACATCACAGAACTTCATTGTTTCAGAAGGGTTTTACTTACAACTGTGTAAATTTATATAATAAATTGCCTATGAAATTTAAAGAGTGCAATTGTGGTTTCATAAGGTCGAAATATAAAAAATTGTCTGTTAGAATTTCAGTAAATCTTCTTACATAGATGTTTGGTTGTATAACTCTATCCTTGAATAGAATTCCACAGCTACATTATTGTGTGCATTAGATCAAATTGTATTTGGTTGATTCATGGATCTTGGTATTTCTGGTGCAATTGGTTAAGTGGAGGAATGGCCACAGAGTTAAACTTCGCCAACTGTGCCGTTCACAGTGTATATGATATATGTTTATTTATTATTTGTATACATATGTGAAGTTAAATAAAGGCGATGTTTATTTATTTATTTATTTTATATTAAGATATTAGTTTTAAAAGACCTTATTTTTTCGCACGAGCACGAAATTAGTTCCTAACGTGCGAGTGCGCTAAATGTCTTTTAAAACGTGTATTTTATACTTTTTTTTCTATTTTGCAGGTTTTTTAATGAAAAAACATTAATTTATTCTATTCCCGGTCAGCAGTTGTGCGGCCATCTTGTCATTTTTGACGTCTTTATTGCTAGAAATCCCATTTAAAGCGATGTGGCAATTTTTGCTAGTGGGATTTGACATTGAATAATGTTGTTAATATCATAGCGACCAGTCAACAAAAGCAGTGTCGAAAAGAGGTTTTATTCGACACTCCTTTGCGTGTCGAAATGGAATCATTTTGAACCCAAAATAGAAAATAGTTATTTTCCTAACAAGTGCGCAAAGTGATACTTTTCCGCACGCGACTGATGTTGACCGAACGACGCCAAGCGGAGTTCGGTCAATCAGTCGAGTGCGGAGAAGTCACTTTGCGCAAGTGTTAGGAACAATATTTTTTCTACGAGCATGGTCCAAACAAGCACAGAATAATAATGACCGGTATTTAAATAAAAGAAAAAGTATCTGTCAATTATACCTACTGTACCTACTGTTGCTTTACATGACTATTATTGTTGACCTGACATGACTTAAAAAGATATGGTTTTTGGTTTAACTTGTAATATCGCGAATTACGGAAACTTTGAGAGAAAAGGTTAAGAGTTAAAACGGTTTTCTTATGTTGCATAAATAATTCGATCAATCACATTTTTCATCCACGTGCCAGGATACATTCAGGTAAATCTTGGAGTCATTAGAACTATCCATTTTCTTAAGGTTTTCTAGCGACGCTGAGGATTATGTTTTTTGAGATACTCCGTTTTACACCTAGGTTTGTTTAAAATCTGTCAATCTGACAATTATAAGTATTGTTGCTTGACATAATTTTTTACTACTATACCGAGGATTTCAAAATATATGGTTTTTGGTTTAAGTTACAATATCGCGAATTACGGAAACTTTTAAGGAAAAGAGTATAATTATGACTTAAAACGGTTTCTTATATTGCAGAAAAAGTCCAAAAGTGTAAAGTTTCTAAAAACATATGAACATTTTCTTGTCTCTGGTGATTTTAGAGAAATTTACTTTCCCGCACACTTTCCCGCATAGCGTGCGTTAAAGTACTACTTTGCGCACTGAATAGCGCGCGCAAAGTAGCTACTTTGCGCACGCTCGTAGAAAAAATATTTTATTATTGGAAAATATAATAATCTGGAGCAATTAAACATTCGTGCATCATATGACTAAAACATAAGAAATTGCATCGATCCGACTGAAAATGCTAAATTTTGATTTAAGCGTATGCGCTATTTTCAGGAGATCATTCGTAGATTCCTAAACGTCGTGATCTCTGCTATAAACAAGTTTTATAAAAATTTTCCGTGCTACATCGGGAAATACGAGGAAATCGAGATTAAATTGAAACATGCAGAAAAGGGCATAAAAATCTTTCAATATTTCGGTAATTTTAAGAGTCTGAATAGATAATTTACTTGTGATGTGAAATTTGAAAGAATACGTCTTCCGATATTTTGAGATGACGTTTAGATTAAAATATGTAGATTTATAGATTTACTTGCCTAAAGTCTCATTGAAAATGGTTTGCAGCTGGAAAAAAGGGTCGCAAAATACGGAAATTTTTTGGTGATTAAAAGCAGTTTTGGTAGACTTTATGGCAGATTTTGAGGTAAAATTTCACTTTTAGCATGTTGATGCGTATAATTTTTGTGGTAAATAAAATCTATTTATTTGTCTGAAATCCTACTTTTAACTATTTTCCAGTCTTCATGGAAAATAGGACCAGAGAATTTGGTCATCAGAAAATGTTTAAAAATCGAAGCTGTGGGTAGTAATTTCAAAATATAGGATTCAATAAAAAACTTGTGTTTCAGGATGTTAATCTCGCATTGATGAAGTTTTCATTCCTGTTGTGGGGTCTTAAACACACGTAATTTTTTATGATTTAAAAAACTTCTATTGGTTAGTGGCTAATAGAGTAATGTTCAAGGACGGCACAATTAAGAAAAAAGCTGTTATGGTTTGCCAAATAGCAAAGCCAAAATCCACCAACCTTCAGTTATAAGAAGTCGAGTATTTTTTATTAATCGTAGCACATATGTGGCGGAACACCGTCCATATCGAATAACCTAACTTTCTTTATTTCAGTTTGGACTTTGTTCTTCGAGTACATCCAAGAATGTTGTGAATTTCTTGTGTATAATATCAAAAGACCTTAACTAGTAGGTCATGAGAAATATGGGGACGTGAAAATTGGCTCAATATAATATGTTCTATATCATCAAGTTCGAAATTAAACATACAATAAACATTAATAAACTCTAAGGATCCCAGTAAAATATGACAAAATTTTAAATGGTTTCGTCTTCAATCAAATTTTATGTTCTATGCAATCTGAAATCTGGAATACTGCCAATATACAGCGTCTGCTCAGACTTGGTTATTTTTGAATTTATGAGAAAAGGTTATACTGATAAAAAGTTTTGCTTGCTATAAAAATAAGACCGACATTTAAAAAAAGAATATTATGCAAGGCATCAGAAAAATGAAAAATATATATTATGGAAAATATCTGTTTCAACTAACATATAAGAAACAAATTTTAGGCTTCAGCAGAACCACCTTACTTTCATGTACTTAATAAGGCTTTTTTTAATCATTTCTTAGATGATCGGCTGGGATTTCTTCACATGCCTGTCGTATCCTGTTTTTCAATTGAATACAATTTTGAGATCTATCTTTGTAAATAATTTCCTTAATTCGTCCCCACAGAAAGAAATCAGTAAATATGGCGTCGGCAGGGCAGCTCTTCAATAACATTTGTAAGGTCATTTTGCAAATAAAAAAGATTTATTCATTAAATGGGTCCTTAAATTGTGTTCCCCACAACACCACACAAACATATTTAATAGACTTGACTCAGCATTCTACTACCCAATTAGGAGTAGTTGTACTCCAAAACTTCGAATTGTGTGATGAAAATATTCCTTTAATGGTAAATGTCGTTTCGTCGTTAAACAAAATTTGGATGATCTTCGTAACACAACATTATACAGTGACGAAAATGAAATCGAATATCCATATCCCCAGCAAACAACGTGCAAATACATTTTGATTGAATATGCTGGCTTTTTGGTTTCTTCAAAACAATTCAGATACATCTAGTTGAGTGACCCAGATCCAGATCATGGGATTATTGTGCAAGATTTTTTTGAGTTTCCCCGTAACAAAAAACGTTTTATTTCACACCTCTTCTAATACTTCTTGCTCAACCTAACTTATCAATAACGATAAAGGGAAATGGTAGAAAATTAAGTGAAGGATTATGAAAAATGTTGATTACATTCTAAAACCATTGTACTGAAGCCCGTTCACAATTACTACAAAAAAAAACATAAACATCTGATATCTCTTTGTAATAAGTTGGTTATACCGGAACAATATCACGAGAAGAAGATTCGAAGCAATTTTTATAGTTGTGTTATATAACCATATAATAAAGAGTAATGTTTAATTTAGGTTTTTCTTATTATGCCTTATATTTTTTATTTTACAGGAAAATAATAAGTGCCTAACCATCCTGTGCCAACGACCACTCAAGATAGCTTAAATTAGGCGCCTATCTAATAACTCATAAAAGCCTCATATGAACATAGGCTATTTTTGCAAGACCAAAATATGCTATGCTCATTTATGTGGACATAGGCTATTGTTTTGGCATCCTAAGTTCCATATTTTTGCACCTAGGAGCCGCAAGAGAGTTTAATGCTTACCATCCTGCAAGTAAAAATATGAGATACGTAACCGTGGACAAGGTTATCAAAATTTCACATAAGTTTTGGTCGGCACGGCGCCGGCGGTGGCCTAAGAAAATTATGAGAATATTGACGTATATGAGCTCGATATATTGCTTCATATTACAGAGAAACACAGAAAAAGCCTTGCACAAGGGTCTGGGTTACTTTACCAAATTTATCCGAACTGTTTTAAAGACACACAAATACCAGCCTGATATTTGTCACTGGATAATGGGCTATTATCAAGATCATCTAAATTTCGAGTCTCCATGTTGTTTTCCAACGAAGTGGGGTTTATCACTAACGGAATATTTTCATCGCAGAATTCGAGGTTTAGGAGTACACGTAATTCGAGGTTTAGGAGTGCAACTGTTAGTATACTAACTGAGTGGTAGAATGCGGAGTCAAGTGTAATAAAAAGTTTGGTGTGGTGTTTTGGGAAACAAATTTTTAGGACCATTTTTTTTTTCGTTTTTGCATTAATGAACATATTTTATCTTTTTAAATGTTTTGCATAATGCCTTGTCAAATATTATTGAAGAGTTGCCCTTGAATGTAAGGCACGATCTAATATTTCAGTTAGATGGTGCCCCTTATCCTCTCTCGGCTGCAGTAGGAGCAGGGCCTCCCTTAAATTTTAGAGAAAACTATATTGGGCGGGCTTTGCAAGAATATGACAATTTTTCGAATTGGCCGTAGAGGTCTCCCGACCTCACGCCTTTTGATTTCTTCCTGTGGGATCGAATAAAAGAAATAATTGTTTACAAAGACAGACCTCAAATTCGTATTCAATTAATACCACAAGCATGTGAAAAGATCTCAGCCGATTAAGAAATGCTGTTCGTCGTTAAAAAAAAAACTTTCAAAGTGCATTGAAAATGACAGTGGTTCTGCTGAAGCCTAAAATTTCTTCCTTAGATATGTTACCTAGTTAAAATAGATATTTCCCATAATATTTTCCTTCATTTTTCTGACACCATGTACAGCATATATTTTTTTCCAATGCCATTCTTACTTTTATGATAAGCAAAACTTTTTTTCAAGAATATCTCTTTCAGGGTTTCGGCCACTCTTTGTATAAGCGGCAACTTGACTAACTAACGATCTATCTATATTTTTCTACATTTGGA
Source organism: Pissodes strobi (assembly GCA_016904865.1). NCBI lineage: Eukaryota > Metazoa > Arthropoda > Insecta > Coleoptera > Curculionidae > Pissodes > Pissodes strobi. The sequence goes on from MU188683.1 coordinate 93,050, forward strand.
AAATAATTTATGTGGTGTGACTCATAGCCAGATTAAATAATTGCCATTTGACGTTAATCCGACAAATTTGCGACAATATTAAAACGGTTTAGAACACTCCGATTTATCGGACTGAATAAACGAACAAGAGTTATATGGTTTGCCATTTTAAAAAAATTCAAGATGCGTCGCATCTGCGTCGGCTGACAATATTTTAGATATGTTTTTCGATTTTTTTAGAAAAGCAAATGGAAATATTGCCATCCGAGTGACATATCTAAAATGAATTTAAGACTCTGTATATTAAAAAGTTTTATTTCAAAGCCTCTACAATCCCACATTTTTTAAATCACGCTATGAAAATATATCAGTTACTCTCTAAAGAAATTCAAGATGGTGTTTTTTAGAATAGCAAATAGGAAAATAGCCAATGGAACGAGATCCTTAAAATAATATCCCTATCTAGTAATGTATTAATTTGATGTAATTACTTACCGCCGAAAGATGTTCGGTGAAGAAAATGAAAACACTAACTGAGATTTTCTGCTAAGGATTATAAGCTTTTATATAAGACAAAGTCGAAAAAGAAATGTAGTATTTAAAATTCATCCGGCGAGATTCTCCAGTAAATATAAGTAATATTCTTACGAGGATGACAGTTTCCTGATAATATTATTAGTTATTTTTCTCCTAACGGTGCGACGTGCAACATGTCACCCCAAACCGCTTCACTTTAAGATGGTTGAAATATTTTCGTACTTAATTTGATTGGGAACGATTAGTTTGCGACAAGGCAATAAAATGTTTTAGAGTATGAACCAGATAAACTGGCTTAAAAAGAAGGATGAGAATGTTTAAATTGAAACGATAAAAAAGAAAATAAAAAAGAAAATAACATGCAAACAGTAAATATGGAAATAATATTTTAAATAGTACAAAGTTGCCTCAAACTTTAAATGTATATTCAATATATAAAAGAATAATAATTAATGAGGACTGTAACCCTTAAACCAGTGCATATTTGAAAATAGTGCTTGGGTCTCGACGAGACAAGTCTCGTCTCGTCTCGAAAATCGAGATCGAGACCGAGACCGAGACTCCAAGGTTCGAGACCGAGAGTCTCGTCACGTCAGCCTTGATAGTCTCGTGTCTCGAGTGTTGAAATAAAAATAATTTATAAGTAGGAGAGTACGAAAATAATTGGCGGTGTGAATAAAAAATAAGTTTTTACTTGAAGTATTGAGTTTTAGCATAAGCATAAACTTTTAGTTTCAGCTGTAAGTACAAGAATTTGCTGAAAACCATGTGAATAATATTTAGCTTATACTTATAAGTTTATGCTTTAAAATATCGGTTTATGGTAGAAGCAGTAAATATTTTTTCCTGCACCGTTGGAATATCGTCGCCTGTGCCGTGCCAGCCATTCTCATTTTCATAAAATGGCATATTTATGTAAGCCAAGAAAGCCACGTTGCTAGCATCCATCGATCAGGCATCGAACGTTGTTTGGGTCACTCGTTAGCTGGATGAACTTTAATAGGCTCGAATGAATTATTGAAGATGATTAAGATTTTGAAAATAAGTTCTGATAGCGAATATAGTGAATCTGAAATCGGTGAACAAAGTACAAATTTCCGGTTTGTGGAGACTTTAGCGAACCATAGAGCCTTATTCAATAAATCGCAATTGCCAGCAATTAAAAAAGCGAAAGAAAATGCATTAATAATCATGCAACAATCATACTAGGTACAATTTGGAAAAAGTATTACATTAAAACAATTAAAAACGAAAATTGAAAAGATGAAAAATTACTTAAAGAAAACGACGGATAAAGAAAGCAACAAGGAGTAAAAAAATTATTCTTAAAGACTGGGAAAAGAAATTGTTGGAGATTATAGATGCTGACGTGCAAAATACCTGGAGCTGTGACTATGGGCCTTGCAGGTCAGCAACATTTACCTAATGACAACAACACATACGTTCCGCCTCCGCCATTAATGCCAGCATGTTGTCCTGCACGACCTCCACGAAAAAAAAAGAAACTCGAAGAGAAAGAAACAGAGGAAGCTACAAAGATTGGTTCTTCTTGAACAGTTGAAGCTTAGACGGATGAAGATAGAATAAATTATGTTAAACACGTTGCGTGAAACTAACATTGGAAAATGAACTGGAAAGGTCCAATTATGTTGTAAGTGTAAATTCTGGCAATGTATACACTGACCTGTAGTCTATAGTTAAATATTTACTGACAAAAAATACATGATAATTAAGTTGTAGTTGGTTATTTACAATTGTTATTTCTTCTCCCCTCTGTTGTCCCCGTCTACGCAAAGTTGCTTCTATATCGCTTCTCTCCTCAAAAACCCCTGCTTGGTCATCGGCATCGATGTGTTGATCCATTTCATCGTCAGCAATGTCATCATTTAAATGGACATACTGTGAAGGACACCAGAACTAATAATGATGGCAGCAACCCTATCTAGTTGTATTCTAACTATATACTGTAGCGTAGAAAACCTTACTCTTTAGCTTACCGAGACATTTTTCAATAATGACCTGTTCTCTTGTAAAAAGTGTATTAAATGTTATTAATTCACGCGTATTCATTTGGGCATAGATACTAGATCTCTTAAGTATTCGGTTGTTATGGACAGACTTCGGCCACTGAGCGTGTATAATAGAAGTAAATTCTTTTTCTGCATTACATGTTGCCTGTACATATGAAACATTTCCATGATTTTAGTCAATACATGTTTTAACATTTTAGACTATTGTTCGATGTACACCTTCAGCCTTTCCACCTCCAATTTGAAAGCCAGGATCGCTGTGCACGTTACAAACTAATTTAGTACTGTACTACTCGATTAAGTCTCAAAGTATTTTACCAAGCTTCATATTCGTGAGCTTAAAAAATGATTAGTTATTGCTTGAACGTTGCAGTCATTGCTATATTTTATTCACACCCGCTTAAGTTTTAACTGAAAAAAAAATAGAATATGCTAAGAAGATATCTTAAACTCATCAGTTCAAGCTAAAGCTAATTATTATTCACCTAAACCATTTTTTTTGGTATAAAATTGTAAGTAAAAGTTCGTACTACAATTTTATTCACACTGCCCATTGGTTTGTTTTTTTTTTTAAATTATAGGTAACGTACAAAATATAAAAAATATTTAAGTACACCAAAATCTAGGAAATCTAGGAAAGTATGTACGTATCTAAAGGACAATTTACTAGTTGCCTATATTTTTGAGTAACACAAAAAAATATTTTCAAAACAGGTCTTATATACTTTATAATAATTTCAAATTCACCCACCGGGGGATTTCCCTAAAAACTATTGAGTAGCCAGAGGAGCGTTACTATGTAGTATTTTTTTATTTTAATATGTTTTTTAGTTCATTTTTCTTATAAAAAAAGTAGTTTACTTACATAGGTACGTATGTTAAAAGTAAACTTAAACCTTTCAAACAAAATCCTTCACTTGCAGCCAATAGCCGATAATCTTTCTGCTCTCTGCCAGGTTTATTTGCAAACATTTATATTTTTTTGCTCAGGAATGCGCCTCATGAAAGGGTTCTTAGGTTTACTTTCGAAAATATAAAATACAGTGTAGACTATTCTGACTACAGTGACTTGACTACTCTACTCCCTGATTTTACTTGCCAACCTCCCTACCAATTTTGTTACCTCTATAAAGATTTATTTGTGACTTTAATGTTTAAAATTAATTTTGCTTAAAAAAAATCGAAACTTTGTGAGCTTATTAAAATTATTTATCTGAAAAAACCCAAAAATCTAATTATTATTATTCATTCATCATCATCATCATCATCATCACCGGCCTGTAACTGTCCACTGTTGGATAAAGGCTTCTCCTTCTCTTTTCCATGCACCTCTGTCTTTCGCCAGCTGAAACCAGTGTCGTGCTACGTGTTGTTTAATGTCATCAAGCCATCGTTTTTGGGGCCTTCCCCTGCCCCGGTTAGTTTCTCTGGGTCTCCAATGAACGAGTCTTGCAGTCCATCGATCACAGTCCTGTCTAGCCACATGTCCAACCCACTGCCATTTCATGTGTGCGATGCGCTCGATAATATCTGTTATCCTGGTGCTGTCTCGGATGTCCTCATTTCTTATTCTTTGTCTAAGAGTTACTCCCAACATTCTTATCTCCATAGCTCTTTGCGATTTTCTCAATCTGTCGGCGCTTTTCTCTGTCATAGTCGCAGTCTCCAGTCCATAAGTAGCCACGGGCAAAACACAGGCATCGTACATTTTTCTTTTTAGACACATAGGAATGGTTTGGGTTTTGAAGATGTAATTTAGGCGACCGAAAGCACACGAGGATAGTCCAATTCTTCTTGTTATCTCTGCAGTCTGGTTTTCTCTTCCAAGTTTTAGTGAGTGTCCAAGGTAGACATATTGGTCAACAGTTTCAATTATCTGATTGTCGATTATTATTTGTATGTTAGTTTGGGTCATAATTTTTGTTTTGTTCAAGTTCATTTTTAGATCCACTCGACTAGATGCTTGGTTTAATTGATGCAACATACTTGTCAGTTCATCAGCATCGGTACTTATTAGGACAATATTATCGGCAAACCTCAGATGATTTAAGTATGGGCCGTCGATCTTAATTCCGTTATTTATTCTCTCACTCTAAGTTTTTAAAAATATCTTCCAATGCCGCTGTAAATAACTTTGGCGACATGGTATCACCCTGGCGTGCCCCTCTGCTAATTTTAATTTCGCTTCGGTCTTGGTGTCCGAGTCGATGTGGACCTGTAGTGTTGCGTTTTATAAGTATTTTCTATTAAGTCGGAATATCTGGTGTCAATTCTAGCTGCATCTAATGATCTTAGGAATGCCCACGTTTCAATAGTGTCGAACGCTTTCTGGAAGTCTACAAACGCTAAGTGTATTTGGATATTATACTCATTTGCTTTTTCAATCAGAAGCTTCATGGATTGCAAATGATCTATAGTGCTGAAACCTCGTCGAAATCCAGCCTGTTCGACTGATTGGTATGAATGAATCTAATTATTATTCATTAACGTGGTAATATCCCAAAAATAGGTCGAATTTATACCGATTCTTGGGAAGGATTTAAAAAAAAAGAAAAATTTTAATTCTAGTTGAGGGAAATTTTATATCTAAAGGTTGGCAACACTGGTCGGGAAGATTGGATACGGACTTTTAAAAATACATTTGTATTTGCTTTGAAGTGCACGAAACTCTCGGCGAGACCGAGACCAAGACCGAGAACACAAAATATCTAGTCTCGGCGAGACCGAGGCGAGACTCGAAAACTCGAGATTTTGCGAGACCGAGACCGAGACCTCAATAGTCTCGTCTCGTCTCGGCGAGACAGAAGCACTATTTAAAAATACCAGACAAGACCCAACGCAAGAACAAATGCAATGCTGCGCACGTTTCGTTTGCAATTACTTCGAAGAGTTACCGAGAATATTTTAAAGTCACATAAATTATAGGAAGAGAGTACGAAATTGGAGGGAAACCGATCAAGCGAAAAGACAGCTGCGTCTAGAGCTAATCCTGGAAATAAAGAAGATAGCAATTATTTTATGAGTAAAAAATTAACTTCTGTGCGTTCCACATTAATTTTTTTGAAGTATTGTCATTTATTCTTTATTGGTAAAACAAACTTTAATTTTTTAAAGGTAAATGTGGATGTAGATATTTAGATACCATATAATTAGAATTTTATTCTCTATTGGAACAGGTGTCTGTCAAACGAACTTTTCTTGTTTACATGGAGAGAGAAGCCAAACAAATTAGTAGTTATATTTCTCCTAACGGTGCGACGCGACGTGCAACATGTCACCTACAACTCGCTTCACTTTACGGTGGTTGAAATATTTTAGTACTTAATTTGATTGGGAACGTCTAGTTTGGGACAAGGCAATAAATTGTTTCAGAGTATGAATCATATAAAATGGGTTAAAACGAGAATGACATGCAAACAGTTTGTATGGAAATAATAGATCCCGAAAATGAAATTGGTAAAGTCAAGTAATGATTTGCAAGATCCCAAACTATTAACAAATACAAAAGCTAATGCCGAATTGTTAAAAAATTCTGAAGGAAATTGAGATAATATAACTTCAGAGAACACATGAACTTCATAAATATTTTGCGTGTAAAAGTGCGCACATATTAGAGAAAGAGAACACAAAATTAGAGAGAAACCGACAAAAAGAAAAGAAAGCTCAGGCCAAAGCTAATTCTGGAAGTAAAAGAACTCGTAAGTCAAAAGAAGATGGCAATTGTTTTGTAAAAACACCATTTTGCTTGTAATAGTTGTAAATTCATCATCATCGTCTCTGCATTTCAAATACACACAAAGGCACGTTCCTCACCTAGAAGATGACGATTTATTTATATTATGTCATATTTGCTGAACGAGGATAGCGGTGAAAGTAAAGAAGATACTGATGGGAAGAGTTAAATTAACACTAAAAGGAATGAAACTGAGGCTAATAATGGTAAAAATGAAAGCGACGACGATTTGAGTAATAAAAAACAGGTTGGAAAATAGGATATTGAAGAAAATGAAAAGATAGAAATAGACAAATTATTCAATATTAATAAGGATGAAGGTGTTAAATAGAATAAATATTGTATATTATGCTACATTAGTATATAAAAAAAATATCATGTGTTCAGTTCCCACGCCGCGGCGCCGCAGAAATTGGACCTTTTTAAAACTAAACCAAGCGCTCACCCATCCAGATACAAACCGTTTAGCCAATTAAAAAAAAA
>MU188684.1:0-11409 GCA_016904865.1 Pissodes strobi
TTAAAGCCTGACAATCTGCAAGAGCTTTTTACTGTTTTATTGTATTTGCTAACCATTTTCATTTTTAGTTTTTTGCTTTTCTTGAAAACGGTATCCGACTAGATACCGAATCGAAGAAATTAGGTACACATTTCATTAGGGTCACTAAACTTGCACTTGTGCAGTTTACATCCTTGAACCTGGGCCGAAGTGGCTCTATAACAATTCAAACCAAATTCAATCATTTGTGGAGCCAAAGGCAATCAATTCCAGGGTAAGAATGAATCCTCCACAACAATATAGAACATATTTACATCAAAGGTATGGGCCTAATATTTGTTCTATTTTTAGAGATTTAGAAAATAAACATAAAAAGCTATTGCATTTTGAAAACAGTTTAACTTTTTTTCACAAATGCAAAAACAATAACTTGATTCCTAAAGGTTTAAGACTTAAAGCACCATACAACAACCAAAAAACCACAAAAATCTTAGAAAGAGCAAGTAATGCTCTGTTACGAGAAAGATTACAGTTTCATAGATTTAATAAATATAAAATTCAAACAGAAATTAATAATTTAAAACTAAACTTGCAAAACCAAATTTTACCTATAGATTTCAATCATATTTGTAACTGTGTTCATAATAGTTATTTAATACATTTTGATAAACAAAAACGTATTCATATAAATAAATTTAATTATCTCATTCAACAAAAATTAAAGAAAGACATTTCTATTATTAAAAATAACGACTTTATTGAAAAAACTGTAATCAATTTGTCTGATAGAGCATTATCCGATGTTGATAAGCTTGTTCTTTCTAAAGGTTTAAATTACTCAGTTACACCTAAAATCGTTCCTAAGTTTGATATCTATCAGCAATTGAAGAAACAACACAAAACTTGCCAGAAGAACATAAAGACGAATTTAGAATTAGAACTAAAATAACACTAGAAAAACCATTTAAAATGAAACAAAACATAACATACACAGAACAAAGAGCATTACAATCATTAAAAAGAGATAACACTATTAAAATTCTACCAGCAGATAAAGGTAATTCAACCGTAATAATGAATTGCATTAGTTACGATGAAAAGATAATGTCTCTTTTAAATGACGGTAATTACTCAATACTAAATAATGATCCAACAGAACGTATTGAGAGACAGATATACAATATGTTAAAAAAACACAAAAATCAATTCAATGACATAGAAAGATTCAAACTGACACCACACAATAGTAAAACACCTCATTTTTATGGAGTACCAAAAATACATAAACTAAATATTCCTCTACGTCCAATAGTCAGCTGTATAAATTCGCCAACACACCCTATTGCTAAATATCTACTCAACATTCTTAATCCACTTGCTAACAATACTAACTCATATATAAGAAATTCACAACATTTTTTAGAGAAATTTTCACAAATTAATTTAAATCCTAACGATACTCTGGTAAGTTTTGACGTTGTTAGTCTATTTACCAACATACCTGTTGATAAAACTTTAAATATTGTAAGAAATAAATTAACTAATGATATTAACCTTGGTGAACGTACAAAACTTAATATTGACACAATACTCGAATTACTTACTTTTTGCGTAAAAACTACTTATTTTCAATACAATACCCATTACTATCAACAAAACAATGGTATGGCTATGGGTTCGCCTTTATCACCTTTATTAAGTAATATTTTTATGGAAAATTTTGAATTAAATTTTGTTGAAAATTATCAATATAAACCTTTAATTTGGTGGCGTTATATAGATGACATTTTTTCAATTTATCCATATAACGAACATTTTCTTAACGATTTTCTAAATCATATTAACACCATAGAACCCACAATCAAATTCACTATAGAAAAAGAAATTAATGAACAACTTTCATTTCTTGACATTATTATTAAAAAAGACTTGAATAGTTTCGAAACAAAAGTATACAGAAAACCAACACATACAAACAGATATTTAAATTTTAATTCAAATCACCCAATAATGGTAAAAAAGGGGGTCGTAAAAAGTCTATATGATCGAATGAAAATAATTTGTAATAATCAAAATTTCAACACAGAAAAAGAATTTTTGAACAATGTTTTGATTAATAATAACTATCCTATTGATTTCATTCAAAAATGCTTTATAGAATTTGAACAACCAAATATCAGACAAAATCAAAATAGACCTATTACGAACCTCTTTATTCCTTATATTCCTGGTTTATCAGACAAAATAAAACGAATAGGTAATAAATTTACCATTCGTACAATTTTCAAAACAGAAAACACCCTTAGATCTAAACTAACAAAAACAAAACCACTTAATGAAAATGAAACTACTAAAAATGTTATCTATAAAATACCATGTGAATGTAATAAATTTTATATAGGTGAAACCTGTAGACCATTATCAAAACGTATAAAAGAACACCAAACTTATATTAGAAATGCACAATTCCACAAATCACATATTTGTCAACATGCATTTGATAACAATCACAGAATACAATGGAACGCTTCTAGTATTTTGGCAAAGGAGCCTTCTTCTAAAAAACGTAAAATTAAAGAAAGTGCTTTAATTTTATTAAATAAAGATAAATGTGTTGCTTCAACTTCTGTAAGTTTCAATAGTACATGGTTACCTTTGCTAAAAACTGAAGTTGATAAGGGACACTTAAAAATTAACTAATCCTTTCAACAAAAATCGGCCTCAAGGATGAGTTAGCATTATTGATGCACACTGAAAAGGAGCGCCCGGCCAGGTAAGACGCAACTAACGCTGCCAAATGCAGCGTGAATTCGTGCGTGATGAAAAGTTTGTAACATAGGCCGTTATGCCATACCCGGTCGAACTCGCGCTCTATGTCCAGGAGCAACAAGGCAGTGCAATGCCGTTCATTGAACACATCGTATATGTCGGCCGTATATGCAGCGAGCATATTTGTGCTATGCCCGCTGCGGAAGCCGAACTGTTCCTCCTGTAAAACACGGAGGTTCAGAGCGGCCTTGTTAATCCTGGACAGTACGAGCTTTTCAGTGAGCTTGCTCATTGTGCTGAGCAAAGAAATTGGCCTGTAGGAGCTCGTGAGTTTGGCGTCCTTCCCGGGCTTGGGGAACAGCACTATTCGCGCGATCTTCCACGAGCTGGGAAAGTGTTGCAGGCGCAGAATAGCGTTTACAATATGCATTAGATGTATCAGGGTTTTCTTGGGTAGGTTTTTGAGGAGCAGGTTATGGATAGTGTAAGGTCCCGGCGCCTTAGTATTTGGCAGGCGGCAGAGAACATCGCGTATCTCGGTTTGAGTGACTAGAAGTTTCCTAATCACAGGGGGCGGAATTGGATAAGGGTGTTTTAAAAACGGCGTTACCCTGATATGGGCGTGCAATGGCATCCGGTATCTCTCCATGTATTCCCTCGAGAAAGTCCGCAAAGGCCTTAACCTTTGCCTGATCATTCAGTAAATCCTCGCCCTGGTGGCGAATCGCGGGGATCTCAGTTGGACCCCTGCGCACCTGTCTCGAGAGCTTCCACAGAGAGCCATCCCTCGTGCCTAGCCCATTTACGAAACTCATCCATGTCGCATCCCTGTGAGTTCGGATGTCCCTCTTAATTTGGTCAGTAAGTGCATTCGTCCTAATCCGATCATTTACTGCTCTGTTCCTTTGCCACCTGCGCCGAATTCGGTTCCGGAATCTAATTAAGGATAGGATTTCATCAGGAAGAGTTTCCGTAAACGGCCTCTCCCGGATTTTCGGACATAGTTCGTCTCTGACGCGGATGTTTCTGGTAATTGAGTTCACTTCGTTCTCCAAATCTTGGACGGAATCAATTTGTCTCGGAATGACTGTGGCGGCGTTTAATCTCTCTCGGAACACCCTCCAATCTAGATTTTTATATGAAATGACTTCCATTTCATAGGCTTCCGGCCGCCTAACTCGCGTTAGACTCAATCTGATTGGAAGATGATCCGAGTTAAGATCATTAATGACTTTTGGCGCTTGGATGCCTGCCATTCCTCGAGCAAATGCCACGTCCAAGTATGAAGGAACTAGGCGTCCTCTGTAGTGTGTAGGGTCACGAGTTCTAAGGTATTGGACTTCCAAATTGTCTTCTATTAAAGTGCGTACAACACGGCCTTTAGGGTTAGTATACCCATCGTCGAATGCGACGTGCTTAGCGTTAAAATCTCCAATCAGTATGGAGCGTTTACCTGGTTGCAAAAATTCGAGCAGGTCGGCTTGCGTGATGCGCAGGTCTGGAGGTGCGTACCCGCCGCTAACACATAAGCCACCGTCGAGCTCGATGCTCACGTATTCAATGACGGATCTAATCCGTGTTTTCCTTTTGTATCTGAGTGACTTATGTACTAGGCAGATCACACCTCCCCCGTTTCCTGCAGGCCTATCAAAGCGCTCTACTGTATAGTTTCGCACTTTGATTTTGTAATCTCGATTTATTCGAGTTTCGAGCAAGAAAACAATCTGGAATTGGGACGTGTACATAAAATGCTTAAATTCGCCAAGCTTATTTCGAATACCATTACAGTTCCAAGAAACAATATTAAACGAGGACATTGGGAAGCCATTTATATATTGTATTTATAAATCTCTACAGAAAAGAATTGAATTGTTCCTTGTAAGATCTTTGCCTTGTCATTGTTGCATGCTTCTAGCATGCTGCTAAATTCATCTAACGCAAAGAACAATTCGGAAACATTTACGAGAGAGTTGATTTTAGCTACTACATTTGAAAGATTAGATATCATATTTTGCGCATTGCCACTTACCCCGCTTTCGCCGGAATTAGGTTGCGCAGTTTGCGTGTGCTGCGGCGCTCTTAGCGTATTAGGGAAGTTCTGGTCGTATTGCGCGTTCGGGGTTTGTTTTGCTCCTCCCTGGGACTGCTGTATGCCTTGGAGGCATTGTACTTGGGGTTGGGGCTGCGGCTCTCTTCTATTTATACCCCGGGCTTGGCCCCCATGTTGACCGCGCCCCTGCCAGGCCGGCGTGGCGGGCGCGGGTGCAGGCACATATTTCTTGGGTGGCTGTTTGCTCGTCATTAATTTTTCGAGTTTATATTTATAAACTGGACAGTCCAAGTCAATAGACCTATGCGGTCCTTTACAGTTGGCGCAACGGACTTCAGTGTTATTACAGGAGGTGATTTCGTGGCCTTGGGCACACTTACTACACTTGTAGTCTTTAGTGCAATAAGTCATGGAGTGCCCATGACCCTGACACCTCCTGCATTGCATAATGGGTCTTGTATTTCTACGATGCTCCCATGTAACCCGGATATTCATTATAGTTCTGGTATCTTGCTGAATTTTCTTCAGCGTGACAGTTGCTTCAGTAACAACTAAGTACAGGGGATCTTTCGTCTTCTTCATCTCAAATACATTCTTTATATTGTACTTGTATTCGTCGGTTAGGTGGCGTTTAATTTCATTTACGGCTATGTTGCCGTCAAGTCCTCTCAAGACAAAGGCTCTCGTCTTCTGATTCTTCTCAGCGTAGCTAGGGTATTTCATATTTTCCGCGTCCATAACCCTCTTAAAGACGGCCCAATCTTTATCGTTCTCGAAATAGAATATCGTGCTATTTCGAGGGTATTTAATTGTGAATTTACTTATTTTCATTTGACGCATATCGCTAAGCAAGTCGGCATGCGCCTTTAACTTCCCCTGCATTACGACCGGGGGTGGCGGTCCTACTTTTGTCTTCAGCACAGCTTGTGCCCTTTTCCTGACCCGGGTGCTTGTCCTACTTGGAACTTTTTTCATCTTATCGCTAAGGTTTGAGGTAGAGGCATTGCTGTTTGTGTCATCCTCTAAGTCCGATAAGGCTTCATATCGGTTGTCTAGGGGGATGCTAGGGGGTCCACCCATGTCAAGTTTCACCTCCCTTACATTCTTTTTAAAAGAGATGGTTTTAAAGGGTACTTTAAAACCATCTTTGTCAGTCGGCCCTACCAGGAGCGCAGAAGTGCGTTGTTCCGATACACTCACCTTGCCATTCGTTGCAGAGGTCGAAGGTGATAGGTTTTTATCGTCTCTTTTTTCGATTCCTTTTTCGGTCTCTTTTTCTGTCATCGGCAAAAAGTCTATTTCCATATCGGAACTTCCGTCGAGGGTTTTTTGACGCTTTTTCTGAGCATTCCTGCTTGTATCAATTTTGGCTTTCGCCGTTTCCTTCCTTTTTGAGGAAGAAGGCCTTGAGTCGTGGGCCGTTTTCAAGTGATCGATACCTTTGTTCAGATGCGGAAGAATGCTTTCAATTGGCAGGTTCGAGATTGACTTTAATGAAGGCGTGATTTCCGCGCAAATCTTGCACTCTTCACCGTGCTTCAATAGCCTTTTGTAAATATAGCCACTACGAGCTATCACCTCTTCGCTGGGGGTGTTTGACATGATATCCTCCGAGCGGAGGGAGGAGGAATCGTCCTCTCTATCAGTCATGTTGCGGCGTGAATTTCAAGCCGGGGCTCCGACCCCGAAATCACGGAAGTTGATAGAAAAACGCTGTTTTCCGCTAATTTCGGTATAAAATTATGCCGCAAAAACCCTGCTTGCTCGCAAATACTCTTATCACTCGGTAATTAAGGCCTTTTTCTAAAAAACAATACACTTGTGAGGCTTGAACTTTAAAATTAGTTTTCCGAAAAATATATTGTGCTTTACGTCTACACTGACACTAGCTGAAAGGGTTACCAGAGCTCCTCACTGAGAAATTCAGTTCAAGCAGAAAAAGGTGAAATACGCTTCACCCTAATTAATGGTTAACTCCACACTGGACGTTTAGAACAAAATATGTAATATCTGAATGGCATACGCAACATGTTGTGACATATGATTTCAAAAAAAAGGACTTCTCAATGAAACTCTTTAATCCCAATAATATTATTATTTACAGACGTAATGGTACCTTAAAACACTATATAAACGAAGTATTAAATATTTAAATAAGACAATTAGAAAAGTCCTTTACATTCTGATTTGGTTATATGGTTAGAAATACTGTTTTATAGTGCTGTTTATATAAATTCTGATGGGATAAAACAATAATTATATGAAGAAATATATTAAAATTAAATATGTAAAATAATAAGGAGTGTAGCTTGTGGTGGCGCTTAGGTACTCTACGCTACATCTATCATCTTTGGTTTGGATATTTAGGTCATGAGCTTTGCGACATTAGAGAAGATACCAACGGGAAATCTCGAAAAAAAATGGAGGAATCAGCATAAGAAAAATGAGGAAATTGCGAAAAGGCAAATAAGTTACGCCTACCAGAAAGAGCCCGTAAAGAATACTATAAATATAAAGTTTCAACAAAACTACAGAATAGGTAGCTTACCTCTGTTTGAGGGTTTCCAAAGGGGAATCACTTTGCTAGCACATGGGGAAGATAAATAATTAATCACTAAAAGCATTGTGTAGCAGTAGAAAAGGCTAAGAAAGAGAGGGCGTTACGTCGTGTCTTTGGCACACTCGACGATAAGACCAAGAACCCCCAATCCCCAATGGAAAGATATGCTAGACGCCATTGGCGCCAATGCTTAGTGAAAATACAAGATTGTTTAAAATACATTCGTTTGATCCTTTTCAATAATTTGTAGGCCACCAAACATACAAATTTAAGATCATATTTATAGAATTCCTAATTCGAGTAGTAGTTTTATGCTATTAATAGAAGTGACATTTTAAAAATAAAATACTACAGTGCACGAATGATACTCGGTAGAATTCTTCGAATAAAAATAATGAGCACATTTTAATTATGATTTAAATTAGGACAGTGACAATTTCTTGTCGAAGTAATTCTTTTAAGTGTAAAAATAACATTTTGACGTAATCGCAAGTCAATTTTCGGTATTGACGACATCGCAGGTTCATTTTCATTTGTGTATTTCACCTAATGGGACATTTTCCTTATCGGTGAAAATATCACAACTCTTATGTATATTTTTATCCATGAGATGACTTCTCTATGAGACCCCACTCTTATCGGCATATTACCACTGGTCAGAGTTATTTCGCATTTTTAATTAGTGATAATGACGAATAGTTGTTTAGCTGAATATTTTTAACATTTTTGAGTCTTGGATTGTCCTCGTAATCTAAGGCGGCTAGATCTAGGTCACATTCCTATCTTAGTTTTTCAGAGTCTACCACATCTTAAATAACAATTAAGAATTTGGCATTTCTTGTTTACTAAACATACCTAATGGTCTTTTTAAATACTCCACGTGTAGGATGCAGAGATAATTTAATAGTACCTCTGATCGGCTACAACCCTTGTCAATCTTTAAAAGAACGTGCTGAATTTCTTTCTAATGGTTTTGTGAAGTTTAGTCCTTCATTATATTCTACCTTATATTAATAAATCAAATGATGTATTTGTTTAACCATTCATAAATTAAACGACCCTCCGAGAGAAGAACCCGTACGCAGGTTTTTCTCACTGAAGTATTTATTTAATGAATTAATATTTAAAAAAGGACATAACGGATTTGTATTCTGTGAGATAAAAATGTAAATAATATTATATATTTTTATTGATTGTTAATGCCGTTGAACCTGATTTCTTCATTCATTTTATTGAACAATAAATTATATAATTCGGTAATTAATTCGATGTGTAATAAACAAATCCATTTACCGTCGAATAAAAATGAAAGTAATTAAGTGGGTCAATCTCGTATATAGCTAGATATTTGGATGGCCTCCATAATTTAAAAATATATACAAATGGTCGTAATTATTATTTCAATATTTGTTTAAAAATTAGGCGATAAGTATACTCGATTCATAAATATTTAATAATAACCAAATGGAAAACAACTGGATCATTTTGTTGGTTTATCTTATTGATAAGCGTTTTTAATATGACTGTAAATAATTTTTTGATTGCCGCGTGTGAAACTGGGAGTCAGGAGAAAATTCTGTTAACCATAAAGTTTAATGCGGCAACGGAATTTTAGTACTTGTCGTGATTTGTGAACTTAATACTTAATTAATAACCGTTCTGTGATATATTTATAGTGAAAGTGAAACTATGTGATAAAGCCTAAAGATAATTATTGTAGAGTCATGTTTCTTAAAATTCAACCACTGCAAAAATAGTACTTCATAATTCAGGACAAATAGTTAATTGAAATAACCACTTTTAAACTGTTCGATTATAATATGGTCAAGTGTGCCGATTTTCCTCATTCATTTCTGATCTGTTATGGTCTTAATTGTTACTGTTAGTGACGTTAAACATAAAATTCTTAACTGTAGTGTCTTTAAACTGCTACTTTATCAACAACGTGTACCTAAAAATAAATTACTGTAGAATTTTATTTCCTGTTAATGCTTTTTTTCTGGGCTAACAATTTTTAACTTATTTTCTCAGTCTTGTAGGTATTTAGAATGTAGATACTTATATCATAATTATTTTTGACTTTTGATCGAGATTGATAGCTTTTATGAACTATTTTGACATTATGAAAATTTAAATTTCGTATCTCGAGATAAGATAGGAGCAGTATAGATGCGATATATTAAAGAATGAGTCATTACTATATAAACTATAACTGCATTAATATTTATGGACCCACGAGCTAGTGATAGATTTATAGTATTGATTCAGCAATTTAAATGGATCATGAAAATCATACAACGAAAAGGTGTACCCCGTTTATCTCAGACATCGCCAAATAAATAAAAAACGGCAAAACACGTCTATTTTGTGTCGGACAAATTCAGCCGCGCCACTTCATTCCCCTTGTCAGGTGTTCAATCGGCATTCATTATGTGAGTGGATTCTCGGCCGGAAATCATATTTGTTTGCTAGAGTATTCCACCAATTAAAATTAAAACTATTTGGCTCTTGCTTTCTGAGCGTACGAGATACTCCATAAACATAGGTATGTTACAGCTATACGTATAATCTAAATCTAATTAATTGATTAAAATCATAGTTTATTTTATAAAAAAGAAGTAGTTCAATCTGTACTAACTAATCAGGTTGTATTTAGAGCATTATGGTTTGCAGCGAATTTGGCTGGCATAGATGCAATTTTAACTGAAAGGTTTCTTGGTTTGTGGGATAAATAAATAAAAGTGTATTTGGCTTTTAAATAAAATTTATTTTATTATTTGTAAGACGAACGCGCTGAGAAGATTTCCACCTAATTAACTCGTTATTCCTATGCGCTTTTTAGTCTAAATAACGACTCCACACCACACATTAAAGAAAAGAAACATTCAGGCCATAGGGCGGAAAGATCTTCGACAGCGTTTTCATTCATAAGTTAATCACGAATTGCCCTCGTGCTCTCAAGATAAATATACACATAGAGTTTGCGCCTCAGCATTATTTCTGCCTTCATAAGTTGTAAAAACATTTGGATTGATTTTTGTAAATATTCCAACAAGCAACAAGCTTCTCAAAATAATTTGCCAGTTAAGTTATTACTGGTTGACAATTAAACAAATTAGATTAAATGCTTATACAAGGTTTCGATACACACCTTCGCGAATCATGTGAGCTTTCCCACTTTCATGATAGAATAGTGTATGAATTTAGTTTTTGAAGATCCTGCAAATTCAAATTATGCTTTTTTGCTCCAAGATTACAAGGGACTTATTGGCAAAGCTTACAAACAGTGCGTATTACAAATTAATTTAACAACAGATTTAAAAAGGCAAAACATTAGCATCTTAGGTAAAAATCAAGGCTTAAATAATATTAAAAAAAGCAGAATAATAACTACGCATACTAAAGTAATCTACACTCCAAATTCAAACCTCACGATCCTGCAAATTCAAATTATGCTTTTTTGCTCCAAGATTACAAGGGACTTATTGACAAAGCTTACAAACAGTGCGTATTACAAATTAATTTAACAACAGATTTAAAAAGGCAAAACATTAGCATCTTAGGTAAAAATCAAGGCTTAAATAATATTAAAAAAGCAGAATAATTACTACGCATACTAAAGTAATCTACACTCCAAATTCAACCTCACGAACCCTAGCCAAGAAAATAGTGCTGTCCTTTTAAAAAGTTCTTGTGTTTTCGGGTAAATGATTACATGTCTTTTTAGTCATATAAACAAATGAGTTTTATTTATGTAGTTTTGCAATTGGAAAAGGAACATGCAAATGCTGGCTTGTATTGTAGGCATTTATCTATCTAAATGTGTATAATTGTTACTCCAATATCGGCAGTTCGAGTAGATGATATATTGCTCCAAAAACATAGTTGTCCAGTAACTCTAACCTCTAACACATTTATTGTTTTAAAAATAAAGGGTAAAAATAAATTCAACTCGTTCGGGAATAGAATAAATCATTTGGGAACATAATAAGTGATTTCGATGGGATGGGATTACATTACTAAAACCAAAGTTCGCAAGTATTTCGATTCG
>MU188684.1:11419-37252 GCA_016904865.1 Pissodes strobi
ATATTCAATAATTGAAACCTAATAAGTGGTAGGTATAATAATTATTGTAAAGATAATTCCAATTCTTTAAATGTGATGTGACTTATTACTCGGCCCCTGTTTCCTATAACGATTTGCGGAAGAATGAATGGACAACCTTTTTAAGTATGTAAACTAATTTGTTTTGCCCTAGCAACAACTTGAGTTTGATGACTGTGTTTTTGTGTATCTTTGGTACTTAAACTAAACTAACATATGTATCAATTAATTAGGTTCCCATTATATACTTGAGATTTAACTATGTTTAAGGAGTTTCTGAAATCGTCGATAGATTATTGCAATTTTTTTTATCTGTATGCTAATAAGATCAAACTTTTGAAGATGATTAGGTATTTTTGTCGATAATACTGACAGTGACATGTAGTTCAGGGAAGCACCTCTTTCCTTGCTTTCGTGACATAAATATACCTTCTTAAATAAATATATGTTTATTGCTACAATATTAAATGTAATTAACTTTGCCTTTCATAAATATCCAATCTTAACCTAATCCGGCTAACGTTTCTTGTGTCCACAATCGGAAGCACGCTATCCAGGACGTTTGGCGCTAGTCAGTTTTAATAGAATCTCCGTAGCACATTGGTAAAATTATTTTTTCTAATTTTGCCATATAAAGTGAAACTTCAAAATTTCAACTAGTGTCAAAATAAGCTACTTTTTGCCACCAATTAGTAAAAGTTGAACTTTTCGTAACTCCTGGATGAAGTAACAATATTTTAAGAATTCTGAAACATGGCGGAAGACTGTGTTATCTCATATCTAGTATATAGGGACGGATTAGGCAAGCCGAGAAAGGATGCAGTTACCTTTCGGATTCCACCCCTTTTCCATATTTCGTTAAAAAATCTCTTCTGCTTTAAAAATGTGAGCCTAAGCCTAATAATATGAACAAAATCGACACCTTCCTGGTCACCATCAGTGACAATAAATTCTCTGGCGGTTTTGGTATTGGTGTTCGAGATTCTTATTTGAAAATAAGATTCTTTGTCGTTTAGGTCTTGAGGCTTCCACATTTTCTGCACGCACCCGCACTCTGATAATCACGGCAATCTGTAACTAGAAAAAAAACTTGGATTTTAAAAGAAGTAGTTTTACCTTCATCAACAAATTCTGTGACCTGTTCTTTCGTGAAAACATTTTACTTCGTCTTTATGTCGACATTTTCTTTTAAGAAAATTTGAAGTCGTACTCCATACTGTTGTGGAAACACTAATTTTATGTAACTCGGATACGCGAGTTACATGAAATTAGATGAGCTCCGCAGAAATCCTCTTGTTACACAAAATAGTGCTTCTCCCAGCGGGTTACATAAATAGCTACTTTTAGCCTGGTTTACGTTTCAGTATGAGTGGAAAAAGTCAGTAGAACGTGAGTTTTCACTGTAAAGTATGTGTATCTCAAAAGGTTACACCTTCTGTAATCCGAAGCATCACCCACACTCACAAAAAGTTATAAATCATCTTATAAAACGACCACCTGTGTATACAAATTGAAAAGTTCAGTCTATTGTAATCAATTTTTTTGGAATACTGTCTGTCACAGGGTTGGCCACCCGTGGCTACCCTTGGCCATGATAATGAAGTTGCACGGCTGAATTTGCCTCTCTTATAATATATTCCAATAAAAATAATCTAAATTTACAGCCACTAAAACTAGAAATGCATATGATCAATTATACAAACGCTATGATTTTGATTATTATTATTATTATTATTGGTGTACAATGGAAAGCGGTTAAAACCAATGAGTCCATTGAATGCTGTGTCTATTTACAAAAACAACTGTGAAAATTTGGACTATTGCCCGTAATGTGCATCTTTGTTCAAAATCGACAAAAGTTCGTTATCCAGTTTATTTTTAAAAGAATTAACACTTCGGGCTGACATTGCATTTTCAGATAAGGCGTTCCATTGATACACTATACGATTTACCAAGATGTTTTTCCTTCGGAGTTTGTCTGGTTTTTCTTTTTCCAATTTTCTAGTATGACCTCGGAGATTTATATTACGCTGTGTCTAGCCTCCCGGTACCGGTATCCGAATAAATCCCGGTAAAATATAATGGCGATATGATGACGTAATGGTCTACCGGTATTTGCAATAATCCCGGTAGATTTTGTTCTCGTATTACAATATGTCTTCGTGATGCAATCAATTTGTCGCAAGAGCTCTCGTGGTGTAGAGGTTTAGATAGTTGGATCTCACCTGGACGGCACGGGTTCGAACCCATTGCTTTTTTTTATTTTTTTTTCTAAGATTATGTTTCTAAACAGTTTTTTCTTGATTTTGGGTATGTCTTGGGTTAGATTGGGTTAGCACCTGTTTAGTTTCCTTTTCTTGAGCCCCCGTAGCGAGCGGACGGTCATGCGGATCGACCAATAGGAGAGGCCGATTTTGATATAGTCGGCTACGCCTGCAAAGGATCTTTAAATGCTAATTATTTTATAAAATCTAACGGGATTAATAGAAACACCGGCAGAATATTACGTCATCAATACATACCGGGATTTATGCGGACATCGGTACCGGGAGGCTAGCATAGCTTGATATAAATACCGGTAGATTTTTACGTCATTATATATACGTCATCATTTTACCGGGATTTATTCGGATACCGGTACCGGGAGTCTAGACACAGCGTTTATATTATTACTCAAACTGAAAATACCCATGTTACAACTGTAATAGTTTTGGATGATCTTAAATATTTCAATAAGATCTCGTAGACGACGTTCTTTTAGTGTTGTTAATTGAAGGGTTGTTAGTCTTGGTTAAGTTCCCTTTAAGTTCATGTGTCTCGGTTTTAATTTTCAACACATCAGCATACCTTTGATTTTTGTTGCTATAATTTTTCTTCAGTTCAGTGACTTCTTGATTCAAATTTTTAACCTCATCTTTATGAACTGGAATATCTTTAAAAATGCTGATGCAACCTTGACAAAGTTAGGGTATATTTCTTTTTACTTTTTTCTTTGCACTTGCTACAAGTCCCAGACATTGTGTATTTACTCTGGGTTTTATGCCCCCCTTCAAATATGAGTTGAACCTATCACAATTTTTGCACATTATCTTTAATGTTTTCTATTTCAATTGTTCATGGATAAGCAATATATTTTTAGTGTTTTTTTCCCTAGAAATAACTATTTGATCACTTTAGTTTGTTGATTACTGAAAAGCTTAACTATTAAGCTTTATTTCCATATGAAACACCACTTTCAAATTTGACTTTAAACCACTTTAATCCGAAAACATCTGAGGAGCAAAAACACAGCACAACTGGCACGATGAATTTTTCACTTTTTTTCTCCAATATGTCGATAGATTCCAACTCCTAAAAATTTCCCAATCTTGGATGGTTCGAATACAGTATTTAGCAGTTTGTACATATATAGCAAAAAAATCAGACATCGACATATTGGAAATATTAGTTCTCAAAACAGCAGGTATATTTCATAAAATACCTCAAATCATTTCTTGAAATTCAGTATGTGAAGATTGATATTTTTACACTTTGACTATGTACATTTTAGTTTGTCTCACTTTTAAGAGCCTGTAACTTTTTTTGAGTTAGTATTAGTGCATTCATTCAAAAACATTTCTAATCAAGTTTTTATGGGTTTTGTCAAAAATGGCAGTAAATCGGTTACCCTGTATATTATAAGCGTATTAGATGACCCTTTTTTCTCAATTTCAAAATTATAACACACATATGCATTCTTCTCCTTAATTCCATTCAAAATTGACCAAAATATGTGTGTGGATTTGACCGATCAATTGACTGGTCAGTTGACTGAAATAAATCCAAGGAAAATAAAACAAACAAATTGAAATCAATATTTTAATTTCACATAGCCATTCAATCAAGGAAAAATCGGAAGTATATTTCTATTTAAACTTAAAATAAAACAAAAGAACATTAACCATGTTTAAGTAGCTGATTAATGATCATTAACTATTAACGTACATAGGCAATGATGAATTCAAATTATAATTGGAGGGGTCGGCTGCTGCCTGCTGAATATCAGACAACTCAACTTCGGAAGACGAAGATATACAAGCTTCGGAAGATGAAGTTATATTGAAACCAGTTACTCTTCCATTTTTGTCGACTAGATCTAAAATATATTTTAAATAAACTAGATCGTGTAGCGGTTAATCTGTTTCCTAATTTATTATGAACAATTCTTCATTTGACTAGTTCCACAAGAAGCCGAGGAGGCCGTCATTCGTAGTAGCTTTAAGGCTACATTGTGAAGTATCGATTTTTATTGCCAACTCTCCCACCAAGTTGATGATCTAATATCCGATGATGTTTTATAAGCTGATTTGATACCTTTTACTGCTGTCAATATTATTCGATTATTAAATTAACTTGATGGTGTTCTAAAATTTCAAATTTCTCTAATTTATTTTAATCTCAGATTACTCAGATTCGCTGTAGCCAAGTTGTACTATTAAAGTAGTAGCACCCTTTAGCTAGAAATTCCATAATTTTGACTGGTAAAAACCATTCTATAAAGGTTAGGGATTCCTGTATTAGGTAAGCCCTACGTATTCTCCTCCTAAATGACAACCTGTGAAGATGAGCATTAAGGAGGGAAGTTATGATTTTTTTAAAAATATTTTGTGTTGAACCATACCATATATGTCCAAAAATAAGCCAACACATTAATAGCCATGTTCCCATTTATTTTTTCATATGCTTTAAGATCAGATTTTTTATAGTCGGGTTTTTCAGCATTTTCAGATATTTAAAAAAACATAATATGCATTTTTTCCATTACAATGTGTAGAGTCACTCTGGGTTTGAGGAGTTCAACAGCAAAAGCAAATTAAAATAGAAAAAGTTGTAACAACCAAGCTATTTGTTATGAAATTTTAAGAAACAATTTCTGACATTCACTAAAGATAAACGTACCTATATTACCATTTGAGGCAAAAAGTGTGGATTTTTTTTCTTACAGTCTTACAACGCTCAGCTTCTTTTTTTTATCAAATTCGGCATTTCAGTTCAAGGTGAGCTCGCTTAGTTATCGTATTTTCCACCAGACAGTCGTTCACGTTTTGGAGAATATTTGTGTAGAATGAGATATTCAGTAACTTTCTGTCGAAATGCTAAAGGATCCAACATGTTTTATTGGAACTCCAAGAAGATCTGTTTCTCTGTTTGCTTTTTATACTCGATCTAAGAATTCACCAAAGCTAGATCAAGGCATGTATTATCATTTTAAAGGTCCTTTTTCTGGATCTTATGTGCGATCCATAGAAGCTCAATAGAAAGTGTAGTTTATCGACCTTACCCGTGTCATTGTTATACATTTTCATACGTTCTGGATGATCTACTTCAATATATTTTTTTCTGATTTGTCCCAACGAACACTTGTTATCATATATCTACCTATATTCTTTTTCCAATAAAATTTAATGCAACAATCATTGCTTTGTCGTACTATTTGGTAATAACAATTCCATCTGAGCTAACCACCATATGACGTGAACTTCTAACCCACCTCCCAAAACGTGCTTCATAACCAAACATTAAAGTGACTTTAGAAGATACAGTATCAAACTTTTCTTCAGATGACTTGGTACTTACTAAAATACTAGTTGAAAGGTCAACACAAAACGGGTGATAACGAATTTTGCTACCATTACCCCAGATAAACCCACACCAGATGCGAAACCTCCCGCCTAACGCATGAAACCAGAATTCGTTTAAAGCTCCGCCTCCTTGGGATGGCCAGCCATCCCAAGAAATAGTCAGGGCAAGCTCTAGTGTGATTCTAAACGCGAGCCACGCGAGTCTTGTGGCTTAGTCCGAGGGCGTTACGAAAAATAACTAATCTCTATTTTATTTTTGTTAAAAATGCCTGGTTATAAGTGCCTTTATTTGAATTGTTCTACTAGAAGCGCTGGCGAAAAATAATTATTTAAATTACCCCGCGATCCTGAAAGGCATGTATAAATGTTGTTTAGCACACTCCCGCACATTTATTTCCAAAATTATTGCATATTCTAAAATCAAATAAGCACGAAATTCAATTAAATCTGAAAACTGGCAGATACAATGTTATAGTTAAATCTTTTTTAAATCCAACTAATGTTATACAGTGTCCGCCAGAATATTGACCACATATGGAAAAATTTTGTATTATTATGATATCGGAACTTTTGTTTTAACCAACCAATTCTGCATGTCTGACAATCTAAAAATGCAATTTAACATTGAAAATGTTTCTGTTTTCCTAGTATAGGGCCTCAAATCGTGAAAAAGTGCACGCGTGAGAGTTCGTGTTAGTTTGTTTATTTAAACCTTAATTTGGTTATAACGTATCGGAATCGGTTCAAATGACAAAAATAAATTGGAACTAACTGAAACTAACCGAAAGTGTATTGAACGACTAACCAAAACTAACCAAATGCACCAAAACGGGCTAAAACGTACCTGAACAGGTTACAAAAATTAAGGTAAGTTAAAACTAATCAAAACGAACCGAATTTTAGCGACTAACCAAAACTAACGGAAAACATTAAATTTGATTATGAGGTATCGGAACTGGTTCAAATAACTAAAATAAATTGGAACTAACTGAAACTGTCCGAAAGTTGATGGACCACTTACCAAAACTAACCATAAGCGCCAAAACAGTCTAAATCCTATCGGCACAGGTTACAAAAATTAAAGTAAGTTAAAATTAACCAAAACGAACCGAATTTTGGCGACTAACAAAAACAAACCACAAACATTAAATTTGATTATAACGTATCGGAACCGGTTCAAGTGACTAAAATAATTTGGAACTGACTGAAAGTAACCGAAAGTTGATTGAATGACTAACCAAAACTAACCAAAGGTAACTAAAAATACCAAAACCAGTTAAAACTTTACAGAACAGATTACAAATGTTAAGGTAAGTTAAAACTAACCCAAACTAACCGAATTTTGGCGACTAACCAAAACTAACCAAAAACATTAAAATTGCTTATAACGTACCGAAACCGGTTCAAATGACTAAAACATATTAAAACTAACTGAACTTTACCGAAAGTTTGAACGACTAACTAACCAAAAGTAACCAAAAGCACCAAAACAGGCTAAAACGCATCGAAATAGATTAAAAATATTGAAATAAGTTAAAACTAACCCAAATTAACCGAATTTTGGTGACTAACCAAAACTAACCAGAAACATTAAAAATGCTTATAATTTGAACTGGTTCAAAATAAATTGGAACTAACTGAATTTTACCTAAAGTTGATTGAACGACTAACCAAAACTAACCAATATTAACTAAAAGCATCAAATCAGGCTAAAACATATCGAAATAGATTAAAAATATAGAATTAAGTTAAAACTAACCCAACTTAATGGAATTTTGGTGACTAACCAAAAATAACCAAAAACACTAAAATTGTTTATAACGTATCGGAACTGGTTAAAATGATTAAAATACATTAAAACTACCTGAAATTAACTGACAGTTGATTGAACGACTAACCAAGTCTAGAAAGGGCTAAAACATATCGGAACATATTAAAAATGTTAAGGTAAGTTGAAACTAACTTTAATTATTCGAATTTTGGCGACTAACTAAAATTAACCAAAACATTAAAATTGGTTATAACGTATCATATGCGGTTCAAATGACTGAAATAAATTAAAACTAACTAACACTAACCAAAAGCTGATTGAATGACTAACCAAAACTAATCAAAAGTAACCACAAACACCAAGAAGGGCCAAAACGTATCGGAAATGATTAAAGGTATTAAAAGTAGCTAACCCAAATTAACCAAATTTTGGGGACTAACTAAAATTAACCAACACATTAAAATTGGATATAGAGTATCTGATCCGGTTCAAATGACTGAAATAAATTAAAACTAACCGAAAGCTGATTGAATGACTAACCAAAACTAATCAAAAGTAACCATAAACACCAAAAAGGGCTAAACGTATCGGAATTGATCAAAGGTATTAAAATAAGTAACTAACCCAAATTAATTTATTTTGGCGACTAACTAAAATTAACCAAAATCATTTAAATTGGTTATAACGTATCGGAACCTGTTCAAATGACTGAAATAAATGGGAACTGGCTGAAAGTAACTGAATGTTGATTGAATGACTAACCTAAACTAACCAAAAGTAAATGAAAGCACCAAAACCGGCTAAAACGTATCGAAATAGATTAAAAATATAGAAGTAAGTTAAAACTAATACAAATTAACTGATTTTTTGGTGACTAACCAAAAACAGTAAAATTTGGTATAACTTATCGGAACTGGTTCCAATGACTGAAATAAATTAAAACTAACTGAAATTAGCCGAAAGTTGATTGAATGACTTACCAAAAGTAACGAAAAACACTAAAAGGGGCCAAAACGCATTAGAACAGATTCAAAATATTAAGGTAAGTTGAAACGATCTTAAATTAACCGAATTTTGGCGACCAACTAAAATTAACCAAAAACATTAAAATTGGTTATAACGTATCCGAACTAACACTAATCGAAAGCTGATTAAATGTTTAACCAAAACTAATCACAAGTAACCAAAAACCGGTTCCGATACGTTATAACCAATTTGAATGTTTTTAGTTAATTTTAGTTAGTCACCAAAATTCGGCTAATTTAAATTAATTTCAACTTACTTTAATGTTTTCAATCTGATTTGATATGTTTAGCCCTTTTTGGTGCTTTTGGTTACTTTTGGTTAGTTTTGGTTAGTCAATCAGCCAACTTTCCGTTAATTTCAGTTAGTTTTAATTTATTTTAGTCATTTGAACCGGCTCCTATACGTTATTACCAATTTTACTGTTTTTTGTTAGTTTTGGTTAGTTATTCAATAGGCTTTCGGTTACTTTGAGTTAGTTCCAATTTATTTTAGTCATTTGAACCGGTTCCGATATGTTATAACCAGTTTAAATGTTTTTGGTCAATTTAAGTTAGTCGCCAAACTTTGGTTAATTTCAACTTACTTTAATATTTTTAATCTGTGCCTATACGTTTTAGCCCTTTTTGGTGCTTTTGGATACTTTTGGTTAGTTTTGGTTAATCGTTCAATCAATTTTCGATTGATTTCAGTTAGTTTTAATTTATTTTAGTCATTTAAATCAATCGTTATAACCAATTTTAATGTTTTTGGTTAGTGTAGGTTAGTCGCCAGTATTCGGTTAATTTGGGTGAGTTTTAACTTAATTTAATATTTTGAACCTGTTCCGATACATTTGAGCCCGTTTTGGTGGTTTTATTTGCTTTTGGTTAGTTTTGGTTAGTTATTCAAACAACTTTCGGTTACTTTTAGCTAGTTCCAATTTATTTTAGTCGTTTGAATCGCTTCCGATATGTTATAATCAAATTTAATGTGTTTGTTTAGTTTTGAATAGTCCTTAAAACTTGGCTCGTTTTAACTTATTTTAACGTTTGTAACCTGTTCCGATACGTTTAATCCGTTTTGGTGCTTTTGGTTACTTTTGGCTAGTTTTGGTTAGTCGTTCAATCAAATTTGGGTTAGTTTCAGTTAGTTCCAATTTATATTAGTCATTTCAACCGATTCCGATACCTATCAAATTAAAGTTTAAATAAACAAACTAACACGATCTCTCATGCGTATGACGTCATGTGGCAAATGTAGCATGCACTTTTGCACGATTGAGGCCTTATATTAAGATAACAGAAACATTTTCAATGTTAAAAATAACCTTAAAACGTATTAGGGGAATTTTCTGTAAAAAAGTCAGTGCAGCCATAATAACACAAGATTTCCATGACCGCCTGTTGCAAATTTTAATTTTTCCTGAACCAGTCCACCAGCAAAACACGTTTTCATTTAATTGGTGCAGACAAACTATTTTAATCTTGAAGAACATTTCTATAATCATACCCAGATTATTTGGTGCAGGCCGCGTATAACTGCCACGTCAAGGTTAAAGTTGGCTGGCGAGGAATTTGCCGACCTTTTGCATCTGGTGTGGGTTTATCTGGGCCATTACGCCAACATTTTTCTTTCTGTTTCGTATGATGCACACTTTTTTAACCAAAATTTATAATTTTCTGCAGCAAATAAGAATACTGAATTTCAATAGTGTATTCATAAATACAGAAAAGGCATAAAGAAAACATCCATTTAATCGTGCGATATTACCATACTTATTCTAAGCGCTCTAAGTATAAGAAACGTAGGTATGTATTTTCCAAGCGCATATTTAAAGAGGAGAATTTTGTCCTCTCAGACCTAGTTTCCCAACACCTTGTATGAGACTTATTTTTGCAGATTTAGTGGTATACGTCCTCTTTTTCTTATATTGCCGTTTGGTACTAAGTTACATTAGCGGCATATCGAGGAACACAATAATTGAATATAGCTAGCTAGGGTATGTTATATAAAATTAATCAGTCTAAATTACTGAACCCTGGAGTGTATCATGTTCTTTAAAAAATATAATTTTGGCCCGTCACACATTTTTGAACGCACCAGGCATTGAAAAATCCTTAATTTTTTTGAATGAACAAATCATTTATTAACTATTATAAACCTAACTTTTAACATTTCAATAACTAATTAATAACGATGGCAAAATCGCATAGCCTATGGGATATAGTAGCTACCAAATTAACAATGCAAAAGACCAAATCACAGAAAGGCACCAATGTTATTGTATGTCAGTTGTGCGAATACGTCATCAAATCTAGTGCCGTAAAGTGTTTGAACTGTAACCGTTACCTCCACAAAAAGTGTCTCCAGAGGGCGTGTATGTTGTTTGATGTCAGTGAAAATAATTGGCAGTGTCGCGATTGCGCAAATTTAAGCCCTACGAAGTTCGAGCTGAGCCTAGTTAAAAAAGAGAACGAAAGTCTCAAGCAGCAGGTGACCGTTTTAACGAGACTCGTGAGCGAACAAGATCTAGTCAATTGTTTACAACGAGAGAAGATAGATCAGTTTTTGGGGCATCATGTAAGTTCGTCTTGAATGGTTAGTTTCAACTTTCTATAGTCTTTAACATTTTAAAATTTAAACCGCTTTTGAAGTGTAGTGTGTATTTAATAACAATACCAATAGTAAGAATGTAAAATTTTGTGTGGTAAATCACTAAAGTTTAAATTAATATTAATTTAATAGAAAAAGTTCGTTTTGCAACATTCTATCTGGAATTATACACTGTCTATCATATTTTCTTGCTTTGCTATTAATCATTTAAAAACCGTCTTTCACTTTTCTAATCTTATTTGTATTATGACCATACGTAATAAGCTTACCTTTGATCATTACAAAGTCTATATTAAAAATGAAGTATGACATCTTAACAGGTGGACTCTCCACCTCTGTGACTGTACGCTGTAAACTAACTTAAGCAGTGTTGCCCCCCCACCGATTAATGTAGGTTCATTGATACTCCCTTAAACTTTTAAAACAAACAGTTTACCTTCACATTTAGCGTTTCCGTTCGATATAAATCTACTCTGTATACACAGCTTAGCACGTACTAAATTCGGAGCTCACAAGAACGTTTCGTTAGATATGAATGAACATCACTTGACCGAAGCTACAACATCTTCTGTCGGTTTCTGTAAACTGTCGTTAACGGAAACTAGAACTTTATACAAATATACCTAAACATTGCTTTTGGTTCATTTTCTCGCAAAAACTATATTTTATTCTATTTTATGTTCAAATATTTGGTGTAAATCAGGGATTTTTCATTTACAATTTTTTGTTATAGCAGTAGCACACACACTAAAGGGAGATCCAATGGCGCTCGACGAGCGGGGTGTGTGCGAAGATGTTGATTGACACGGTTCATGCATAGTTGCAGAAAATGCCATCTTTTGTTATTTCTATGGTTGGGCGGAGACTAATGAAATAAGTGTGTGTCAATAAAGCATGTGCAATTCGAATAAGGGATCAATAAAGCATAGACCATTATAATTAATTAACTAAGTAGGCATGATAGCCGGGTATATAATTAACCAATCATCTATCACAAACGTTCCAAAGACATTTCTGTAAATAATGATCTTATTAAGACATGCAACACTACAGTATTGTGTATTTAGGAGGAAAAGTTAAACATTTTCGGATGCTAATGAAATTTGCTAGACGAGGCACAACCCAGGCCAGCAAACACCCAGACCGAGAATGTGCTTTTTTATCCGATCGGACGAAAAATTACACCTTTCCGATGTGTTTTCTCACCGCAAAAGTCAAGATTCCAGTATATTGTAGTATAACATACCCGGGTCTCTTCAACATAGTTGAGATAAGTTGTGCTTTGTCTTTATTTTGTCAGTGACCGTCAAAATAGATTAAAAAGAAAACCAATACCTACGTTGTGTTATTATTATATCTTGCGCAATTTTAT
Source organism: Pissodes strobi (assembly GCA_016904865.1). Taxonomy (NCBI): domain Eukaryota; kingdom Metazoa; phylum Arthropoda; class Insecta; order Coleoptera; family Curculionidae; genus Pissodes; species Pissodes strobi. Next base: position 23,820 of record MU188684.1, read on the forward strand.
TTGCTCAGAATGCGTTCGACTAAAACAATTTGAGGGAAAGGTGCGTCATGTAAATTAAAAGACAGATTCCTAATACACCTAATTTATTAGAGAAAACGTGCCGAATTATTAGAGAAAAACGTGCCGGACTCAGCCTGTAATTCACGAGGGGAAAGACTACGGCAGAGAAACCCTCGATCTAAATTCCTAAACCGAATTATGCTGTATATCCTTTATTAGTATAATAATTAATTAAATTACTCTCTCCCGCGCCTTAATTCGTAGTTCCACACTCGTAATAGTACATTTAAAACTGAAGAGATAGCTCCCCGGCCGGGAATCGAACCCGAGTATCCCGCGTGTCAGGCGGAGGTGATAACCACTACACTACCGAAGAGTGGTTTTAGTTAGCCAGACGCCGCTGGCAGGTACTGAGGTCCTGGATTACGGACGCTACCCAGCTATTTAGTTGCAATTTGGGCCAATATCTCTAGAATGATCATTTCATTTATAACTAGGATGTTCACCCGTCAGGGTAGGAAAATGTTAGTTATTTCACAAAAGCTCTTATTTGCAATCACAGTCGTACTAAAACTAAAATTCCAGCACGAAAAGACAGCAAACAATACACTTTTGCTTTCATTTAAAGCAGTGTTATTCATAGCATAAAACGATTTCATTAAATATGTACACATGTTATGCCATCGAATCTGAACTATCCCTGAGAATAAAAGAAATACTTGTGCACATTATGTTAATAACAATATTACAAAATTTCATTTTACTGAACTGTAATAACATGTTACAATACAAAAGCAAAACAATTCACTAAAAATAAACCGTACACGGCGCCTGCTTTTGACTATCTCTCCTCGGTTCTTGAGCGATACCCTTTCGGATCCTCGAAAAAACCTCGCAAGCCCGACTTCAATTTATGACTTGTTTTTCTCTTTTTCTTTCTTTACTTTATATAGGGTGTTCCAAAACTAAATGTATAAGGTCTAATGAAATAATATTTTAAATAGGCGAGTTACCTCAATATTGTATTCGTGCTTGGCAATATGCAATTCCTGTACGGGCATAGGCAATAACTGTACGGGAATATAACATTTCCGTCCTATTCAAACGCCTTGTTTGTCAGATCTGACGTTTATCAAAAGTAACATTTAGCTGTAGTTTCCGTAGTTACGTAATAAACTTCAAGCTCGCTCGATTCAAAACTTGATATTATGTTGAGTTTAAATTTAAAACACCGTTTTTATTTAGAGTAATAATTGGCTCTATTTTTATAAGTACGTATTCTAATTAATTCCGATCGGTTAAAAAATAGTATGTGCAACTCGTAGGAAAAGCACAACCCTGGACTCCTGTGTTGTTGGCCTCGGCTGCGCCTCTTTCAGCAATTACCACAGTCGTCCAGGAATGTTGCTTTTCCTGCTAGTTACACAATATACTATTCTGCGATCGAAAAAAACCATAAAAAAATATTAATATTTTTAAAAGAGACGAAATTGCTGTAAGGGAATTACTTTCTTCTTCAAACGTCAGTAAATCCGTCATTACTCGACTGTTTAGGCGATCGCGAGTTTCATTTTTCCTCCGCCGGAGCTTTACTTTTCACCGGCGGAGTGAAAAGTGTTATCATAGCAACATAGATACAAACAAACAACAGAAGAAGCATCAACAACTTAAGATTTATTAAACTAAAAACAAAACCCACTTATCTTTAATCATAATTATTATTATTACTATTAAAAAGAGACGTTTTTGCATTAATTTGTCGACATTTGAAGAAAAAACAGCATATTTTATTTGGAGGAAAAGTTACTTTTCATGGCTTGCTCTCTATTAAACACGAGCGCGCCGTAAAAAGTATCACTTTTCCTTCATATAAAATAATATACTATTCCGCCCTAGGCCGAAAAAGTAATATTCCCGGATTATCATATGCGATTTTCTAGTAACCCTTGACCAAACCAGAATAACAAATTTAGCGGCATGTTAACGGCCCGAGAATGTTGACATATTCGGATGATCCTAGAAAAAAATATGTTTGCGATTTTTTTTCAATTATTTAATAACTACGTTTCTAACAATGTACCACTCCTTAGGAAAACTTAGTGGAGCGGAAACATCATATGCTAGCCAGATCTCTACGCAGTGGACATAACGACAAGGATGCCAAACCTAACGCAGCAGTAAGAGACATTTTAAATAAGATTGTGTCTTATCCGCCTACTCAACAGTTGTCCAATGAAGAACAGGATTACGTGTGGAAATTTAGGTAAATGTGATAATATTATTTTATTTATAATGCAACTACGTAAGTTTGCTGTCCGATGACTGGCAACAGATAAATTATCCTACGTCCTTTGATAGATGTCTGTTTGATAATGGAAACTTAGATCGTTTTAAATTTATTTTTATAAGTAATTTTGTCTGTCTTAATTCACAATTTGTTAATAAATATGCTATTATCAAGCAAAACGATCAATCGTCGATTTTAGTTTAATTATCACCATATTCTATATTATACACATTTATTGAAATAAGTTAACTTAATGATTTTTAGACGGAAAAGCTCGAATAATCTTAAAGTTTGCGCATTAACAACTCTTTGACAATAGATATAAATAAATCTTAGTTTGAAGTCTATAATACATACTTAATTGTACGATTTAACTTTCAGGTGGTCTACTCATTTTTTTATAGGTATGCATTTATCATCTGAGTAAGCTGTTATATTTGCTGTTTAATATCTATATTTCGAGTGTTTACTGATTTTTGGAAATATTAATTCATTACACCCAAGTTTATATTGAGAGATCGTACTACATACGAAGCCGTTGTTGCCTCATGTTCTTTCTTAAGGCGGCTTTACACGGCGTGTGGCGCTACGTACATCGTGTGTGACGACGTGAGTGGGAGCGACGAACCTGATGTGGCGTGTCGGGTTCCATTGATGGGGGGTAAAATTCGCATCCTTCAAAGAAAATGTGGTGCCCGGAGATTGGGAGCAACTCTGGTAAAGAGTAAAATAAAGAGTGACATTTTTAAAGAAATTTAGATAACGGCGCCAACAAATAGGTTTAATAGCAACTTATCATTATGAGGATAAAGTATGAACGGAAATGTTTAAAAAACGGAAGATCCTATCGGTAAAGAATAAGAAGGAGAGTCCATAGTCCATGATAAACATTTCGATTTTAATCGTCTTGTTCGCTTGGTTATTTGTTAGAGGCATCGTGGGATTTTTGTATTGTCAATAGTACCTAATAAACCGATAGCGAACACGTGTTATCGAATAGACCGTCGATTTAAAAGGAAAAAATTATTTTCATGAAAATTTCTGTTTGATAAATTTTCGTTTGATATTACAATCAAACGAAAATTTATAATAATTTATAATATTACAAAAATCGGATTTTTAAGTTTTACATCGGCATCGGTGGGATTCGATAAGGCAGCAACGCTAGATGTAGGCATATTTTATTCCGCAATTTCAAGAACTATTTGAAAGCCGACTCAAACAAAGTTTAAAACTTATCCTGATTATTATGTTTATTTATTTATTTATTTATCTATTTCAACGGCAGAGCCAATTTACAAAAAAAAATACACAAATATATATAAGGTCACAAATTGTGGCAAATATAAATATACATACAAAATCTTCATAAATCTAAACTTAACAACAATATCACAAAACTGCACAGGATCAATATTGCATATACTTACAACTATCTCAAAAAATTTGACTAGACCAGTGGCGTAGCTAGAAATGTGGGCGCCGGGGGGCAAGCCTATCCGCTGGCGCCTAAAACAAACCTATATTTTGTGTATATACGCAAATTATTCCAAAAACAATACATCATAATATTAAACGTATATTTTTGAAGTGGAACTTCTTAACGCGCGCCGGGATTAAAATTTGAAGGTCGCGATCCCGACACACAGCGGGCGAGCTGGCAGGGAACGGAAAACGGTCACGGACGTTTATTGTGATATTTTTGTTAGTTTACAAGATAAAAATACGGGATTTGCTGTATTACCTTGTCAAGACATAAGCAAAACTTTTATGAAGAATAGTTTTTTTTTTCATTTAGGCCTTCCCTTTTTGTATATTGAGTGATACCTATATTTAAAAAAAAACTACTTTTTAACCAAATCCGTTAAGATATGTATAAGGCTAGGGCGTTTAATTATTGTGATATATTTGTTAGTTTCCAAGATAAAAATATGGGGTCTGCTCCATTACTGTTATGTTTGGGTAGCCTTAACAAATGCACATGCTTACTTTGAGTGAGTTTATTTTACCAGCTCATTCTACATTATAAAAATCTAACAGCCGACATCGAACTACCACACGACGTTGTACCGTTTTCTTATATGTCTAAAGCGCGTGTCCTCCTACTTTGAGATGATCCCTAAAGGGGGGGAAAGATCGTGTTCGCGGCTAATTCAAATGTACCATAGATTGGTGGACGCGCCAGGACACTACAATTACCATGTCAAGACATAAGCGAAACTTTTATGAAGAATAGCTTTTTTTCATTAAAGCCTTCTCTTTTTGTTAATTGAGTGATATATTAAAAAAAAACAACTTTTTAACAAAATTTGAGGCTAGGGCGTTTAAGTTTAAGAAGTTTCACTTCTGATATGCGCACATAGTGCACACGCTTTTTTTTATTTGCAGGAATATGAATATAAAATATATAAACGGCAACCAACCAACAGGTACATACATATTTAAATATAAACGTAACTAGAAATCTGTAACCTTAATCAATTAATTAATGAATTAAACATTGGAGTCTTTCTTCGGTTTTGAATCGACGTAAATTGATCGAATGTTTGATCAAATTAATTTTTTGGGCAAATTCATTTTCTATGCTTAGTATTGCTAGGCTATTAAGACTTGTCTGGCTAATGGTACTACCTAAATACGAAACTCTAAAAAACACATACTTTTTTACGACCGAAATTTTCAGAATTTTTGTCTTTGAAGTCGCATGCCGCCTTACGCGCGATTTTACAAATTTGCATGTACCAAATGCCGCCGCGCCGGGATATATCTTTTTATTCCACGTAGAATAAATAATAAATACCTGACACAAAATGTATTGGTTGGGTAAAAAGTTTAATACATATTTTGTTCTTTGATTGTATTATAATTTAATTAATTTAAAAACTCAGTTAAGCTCATGAGCATTGTTAGCATTAGCATATTTAAAAATTCGGAGTGGCGCCTAATTTCTCTTGGCGCCGTGGGGCCTTGCCCCTCCTGGCCCTCCCGGTAGCTACGCCACTGGACTAGACAACTTTTCTTTAAAAGATCTTAGGTTACCTATAAAGGGGTCAAGGTCAAGAACATTGCATGCACTCATCATTCTTGTTAGCGGTGAGAAGAGGCCATAATTTGCATGGTGAAAGGGTAAACGAAACATCGGAGTATTATGACATCTATAGTAGTTGTTAAGGGGTATATTTGATCAAATCACAAGACAATAGTAAATTCCATTTAATATCTTGTAGAATATTAACAGGAGCAAACTCTTCTATCTTTAAGACTCACAATGTTAAATCTGGTCTGTATTTCTTCATAGTTAATATGGAAGTTGTTGTAAATATTAATATTCGCTCTAAAGGCAATAGCACGAAGAAAGGCCTTTTGAACACTTTCTATGGTCTCAATGTGGCAGTCATAGGAAGGTGACCATACTGCAGAGGCATACTCAAGTCCAGATCGGACAATGGAAAAGTAGAGGATTTTTAAGCAGGTTAATGATAGTTGCGCAGAGTTACGCAAAACGAACCCAAGATTACGCATACCTTTGTTACTAATTTCAGAATAATGAGGAACAAATGTCAATTTACTATCCACCAATACACCCAAGTCTCTAACACTAGTAACAGATTTAAGTGCCGTACCATCTATAGAGTAAATGTTTACTGGTAAACTACTTAAAGACCGACCAAAAGAAATGCTTAAACATTTTTTAACATTTAGTTCCAATCCATTTTCCACAGACCACAGAACCACACTATCAACATCTTCCTGCAAGAGTTGAGCATCAAATGGGGTTCCAACAATTCTATAGATTTTAAGGTCATCGGCAAATAATAAAAAATTAGAATGGTGAACAGCATTACAAATATCATTGATAAAAAGATTAAATAAAATCGGACCTGTATGCGAACCCTGTGGGACACCCGAAAATACTTGAATTTCATGAGAAATAAAGTTATTTATGCGTTCAAGTTGAGTACGATTTGAAACAAAACTATAAATCCAATTCACAAGGTTCACACCCAGACCCATAGCCGATAACTTTCGAATCAGATGCACATGACTTACTCTGTCAAACGCCTTCGAAAAGTCAGTCACTGTCCACTCTGCCATACTTCTCAAAGGCACCCAACAAATAATGTTGATATGTAAGCAAGTTAGTTACGGTGGATTTACCCTCAGCAAATCCATGTTGTTCATTAAGAATTATACTACGACTGTGCCATGAGAGTTTTTGAGAAAAAAGATTGTCAAGCAATTTAGGGATGACAGACTGTATACTTATGCCCCTATAATTTGAAATATCACTTTTGTCACCACTCTTATGTAAGGGTGTTAAGAAACTTGTTTTCCAGAACTCGGGAAAATAACCAGAGGCTAGAGAAAGGCTGAAAATATGATGGAGAGGTTTGCTGAGAGACCACACACAATTTTTTAACAAAACCGTTGGTATACCATCTGGGCCATAGGAGTATTTAGTCTTAAGGTTGAGTATTGCGTCATAAATCTCACACAAAGATATCTGAACTGAATTAAGATCGAGAACATAATTAGAATCATAATCTGGAACAGTACCTTCATGGATTTTGTAAATGCTTGAAAAATGATGTTAATCAACATGTTTTCAAATATTATAACAATTCCTACAGTAGGTAGGAAACAGCAAGCCTACAAGTACTGGCAGCAAAATCAGACCGCTGAAAATCGCAATTATTTTGTCGAAGCGAGAAACGAATGCAAACGTGTGATCGACGAAACTAAGGACAAACACAATCAAAGGATCAGGAATAAACTTTTGCAATGCCCCAGTGGTTCCAGGAATTTCTGGTCGGTAGCAAAGGCAGTAAGTAACCACTTTACAAAAACATCTTTCCCACCTTTGACAGACGAACCTGGCATCACGACGACTACAGCCAAGGAAAAAGCAAACATGCTCGCCAAAATGTTTTCATCGCACTCTACTTTAGACGTCCCCCAAGGCAAGACTCTCCCCACCATATCGAACATCAACACTACCATGGCAGAAGTCAAGTTTCATCATCGTGATATTCGTAAAATCCTTGAAGAACTAGATAAGCAAAAGGCATCATGACCGGACGGAATACCTGCCATCGTGCTAAAGAACTGCGCCAACGAACTAACACCCGTTTTTTCCAGGCTTTTTTCTCTGTCTTACGGAAAAGGGATTTACTCATTCTCTTGGAAAGTCGCTCGAGTGCAACCTGTTCCAAAAAAAGGCAAGAAATTCACGCCCTCAAACTATCGCCCAATTGCCTTGCTTCCAATAATCTCCAAAGTCATGGGACGTGTAGTCAATCAGTAACTACTCAAGTACCTCGAGAACAACAGAATAATCAGCGATAATCAATACGGCTTTCGCAAAGAGAGATCGACAGGAGATATATTGGCCTATGTCACTCATATATGGAGTAGGACAATTGAGAACTACGGAGAGTCTCGAGCGATTGCGTTGGATATTTCAAAGGCATTCGACAGAGTTTGGCATGACGAATTGCTCAACAAACTGCCGTCCTTCGGACTGCCAGCCTCTCTCTGCAGCTGGCTTGCCCGTTTCCTTAAGAACCGATCTCTGCACGTTGCAGTTGATGGACACATCTCAGACACATTCACCATCAACGCGGGCGTGCCTCAGGGCGCAATACTTTCACCAACTCGGTTCCTCATCTATATTAATGACCTGATCGAAACGAATAATCCTGTTTACAGTTTTGCAGATGACAGTACCCTTGTCTCTCACTTTATATCAGAAAACCCCTTACCAGCGACTGAGACTCATCACCGCAGACAGGAGCAGATTACAGCAATTAATCAAGACCTGGAGAAAGTTCAAACTTGGGGCGACCGAAATTTGGTCCAGTTCAATGCAGCAAAGACCCAAGCAGCAACGTTTACCAAGAGGGCCAATACAGCAGGCCCTGACATCATTATGGCAGGATCGACCATTCCTTCATCCTCGTCAATCGGACTGCTGGCTGGGTGTCTCGGTCAACAACAATATGTCATGGCATGACCACGTTGCTAACATCGCAAAATCAGGCTTTCAGAAGCTTGGTGCGCTGTTTCGCAACAAAAACTCTATACACCGCAGCAGTTGCTCTTGCTCTACAAAGCGCAAATCAGATCGTGCTTAGAATATTTCTCACATGTCTGGGGTGCCGCACCAAAGCAAACCCTAAAGCTGCTGGATTCCATTCAGAAGAGAGCTGTGCGTCTCGTCGGCGACTCGGAGTTGACTCGGAATCTGGATAGTCTGGAACACAGCAGACATGTGGCCGAGGTGTCTCTGTTTTACAGATACTTTTACGGCAGATGTACCCAGGATTTGGCCCGCCTCATCTCGCCCCTGGCAACTCCTGTCAGGCAGTCACGACAGACGGCAAGAGCGCACCAGTTCGTCGTACAACTGGAAACACCTAGAACATCGCTTTACAAGAACTCCTTTGTCTGGCGCACTGCATCACTGTGGAACTCACTCCCAGGACATATGTTTCCCACTAATTACAACCTACAACTATTCAAGAACCGCGTCAATCAACAACTTCGCACACACACCGCTCGTCGAGCGCCATAGGATCTTGTAACGTTTTAAGTTCCTGATGTCTTTTGGAAATTTACTAAATTGGCTGCTAGTATAGATTGATCGTGAATTCTACTTACTTGTTAGTAAAAAAAAAACAATTAAAATATCAATAATTGAAATTAGTTATAACTCAAAGGTTCTGGTCTTTACAGCGATATTCAGGTTTGCAAATAGAATACTTCGCTGGATTAGACGTTCAATCCTGGTTGGACACACTTCTCTTGGCCTCGTTCCTTTTTCTCCAATTGCCTGTTATTTGTTAGGCCTTTATGGGTAAGGATAACACCAGAGGACAAAAAACACGTCTTGTACAGCTGATACGTCTAATGCTGCAATCGTACACTCGGTTGATGCTTGACTATCAATCCAAGCTCTTCGGCCAATTTTCGTGAGAATATGCAAACAGAAAAACTTGTTTTAGACCAGAATATTGATTGATATCAAAAGAAGAAATAAAAAATAATAAAGAGTAATTTGAACAATGTTAGCAAAGAAATTCAAACTCTATCACTTAAGAATTAAATCTATGATCAAAAATACAAGATTCGTAAATGAAGGATTAAACTATGATCAAATATACGTCAATGAATCTGATACTCAAGTCTACTTCAAAAAAAAAATGATTAAATTTGACTTAAGCACACTTTTAAATAAGTGCAAAATAAATGAAAAGTCCCCAAAAAGTTTATTTATGAGAAAAGTTCTAAAAATAAGCAAAATACTAGTCAAAAATTGAGAGAAAAATATGATTACTTCAAAATTACTAAATGATAATTATGCAAATCCTCCACAAGTCAAATTTATGCATCAATAAAACTGTACCTGCGAAAATCACGATACAAAGCTGATCGACATTTCACCAAATGTCAATTGTTAAAAATCTCACCCAGGTGAGCATTACGAGCCACAAAAAAGATAAGCAAAGCAAATTTATTTAAAAGTTTAGCAAGGAGCTAGATTTATAAAGAGAAAAGATATAAATTCACCGTTGACTGTCTGTAGAGATAAAAAGTAAAAATCCAAGGTGAGTTCTCAAAGAAATTCAATATTATATTTCATAAATTAGAAATAATAAAAAAAAACTCACCTTAGACTTTTAGAAAGTAGGATTTTTCAAATCCTCCACCGGCAGTAAACTGAAGGTCTATTGACTACTCATCCGTCTCTTCCCAAATTTGGCAAGGCCTCAGTCAGTTATCTGACTTCTAAAAGTGGCGGATCAGCACCATAAACTTGCTAAAAACATAAAAGACCAACAGAAATCGGTAATAAAGTTAGGTTAGTTAGAAATTCTCCTTGCTGACTTCCAACTACGCAGTTTAATATTTATGTAAAAGTTAATGAAATTCCCGATAAATATATTAAAATATATTTAATAGAGGGTCCACTAAGATCATTTATTTAACAATATTTTATAAAAAGCCCAAGATGGCTACGATGAATAAAGAATACAATTTATAAAATCTAGATTAGAAATCTAGTTAAAAATATTGTTGCCTAGATCATTGCTTGAAAATCCCTCTATAATCTGAAAATTGTCCTTAAGACACTCCTAAAACAGAGAAATAAATTCGATCAACTTAAAACCGAATGTGCAAAAATCACACCCGACAAAAATAAAAATGAGCTCTCACCTTGACGTGAAATCTGAAACAAAGCTACGTTGGCCGTTCGATTTTAATCCCGGTCCAACTCGCGTCAAAAGAATAGGACGGAGACTATCAATCAAAATTATGATATTACTATCGCCCTCTATCCAAAGGCTAGTATAATAAAAATATTTTTATAGAAAACGATGTAAAAATGATACGCCTACAATTCTAATGACAGCTCCACCTATGTATAAAAGATCTAACTTCTAGCGAAATCTCACCTAATTACCGAAACCAAATCGCATGTAGATATTTGCATAAAAATCACTTTGCAATACAGAAATCTTAAAATATGAAAAACCATGTGACGAGTATCTCGTTACAATCTACCTTTAGTGTGTGTGCCACTGCCATAAAAAAAGTAAAATACAAAAATCTAATGTCGCTAATGAGTTTTGCAATCAAGATATAAATAGTTTCTTTCTTCGTCTACTAGCTCATTTTTAACATTACTGTGATGTAGTTTAAAAAATAGTAGTTTATTTGAATACGGCGAGGGAAAATTGTCTTAAGTAAAGGGCTCATTGAATATTTTGAAATAACATGCAAAAACTAGATGTTCGGAAGTTTGGAAGTACCTTTAAAAAAATCGTAAGTAACGGCCGACCTGGGCGTGTGACGTAATCATGGAGGTCGGAGCGATGGCGGCCACTTGGTGACGCGATGAAATTTAATGTCATTTATACAGGGCAGCCCACTGATCGTTGACGTGAGCGACGAGTCTCGGAATTAGCGTTACATAAATCGGCATATTTTTTAGGATCGACTAACCTTACGAAGAGCTTTGAGCACGTTACTGATAAAGCCCGTTATCTAACAACTGCATAAGTTTATTTCCATATTTTGGTAAAAAAAACCCGAGGGCGGTATAACAAAATATAGAAATAACCTATAACCGAATGCAGTTTTTTACTAACTATTTCACTAGAGTGTTTTTTACTGATAAAACGTCATAGCAACTGCTCGTTTCCTACTGACAAAACTACTACCTGCCCGTTAATTGAGTGGTTTTTTAGCGACAAAACTATTACAGGTCCATCAGAAAGGTGTCTGGTATAACTATTATTGTGAGTTTGGCAAACGTCATTAAAACGTCTTTTTAGTAAGCTTCTGTTTGTTAATACGATGCATTGTCTAGTTTTTCTCGTGAAATAGTCATGACGAATACCACTCTAGAAAAAATTGTGTAGGCAAAATTATTCTCAAGGTTTTTATTCAAGTTTGTTGCTTTTCGGCAATTTCGCTCATGACATTTTTGATACCAAAAATATCATTCGCGAATTTGCCAAGGAACAAACTTTCATACCTTTCGAAAATTTTGCCGACAAAATTTTTTCTCTTGTGATATTATATATGACAACATGCTTAAATGAAAAATTATCGGGATTATTTTGATGAACGAATGTAATTCGGTAGAATATTTCGCGGTCAATATTTACTTTGCGCACTTATTGGCTACCACAAAAAGAAAAATACTGACATATTCTACGTTACTTTTCTTATCATCTCCCACTTATTAAATGTTGCGCAAATGTTTTTACTTATCACAAAAAAATAACAAAGTAACAAACTGCAGTTGTGTTAAACTATCCGACATGTTCCAAACATACACTATCTCGCTCTCGCACACTCATTACATTATTTCACTTTTCTTCACGCACACAACCAACGAAACGGTCCAATTGTCCAAACGGATCTGCAAAGTCACGCAAAGTGCAAGCAAAAAGCAAAGACTTCGGGCAGGCGTAATAGCGAAACAAGAATAAGTCATAGTAAACCGCAAATATAACTGCTTTCTTTTGCATTTTAAAATGATAACATTTCTAGCGCAAATGTCAACATGACACTATTTCATATTTCAGCTTTCAGCATTTTGATTTCTTAAATTATGATTATCTATCTAAGTTAGCTTAGCACGGCTCAACCAGCTGTCATTTTACGCATAGGTGTTGCCAAGTGTAATTTCTGTTTGGTTCTACAATACGGTATCTTGTTGGATACAGCCAGCCAACACTTATAGATATATGGTGATTCAGAAGTACTTTGTGTTTATTAAAATTATAAATAATAACAATAATAATTCTTTAGTTTGAGTTATGTAAGACGCTCGTTATTTAACGACCAAAAGAAAGAGAGAGAGACAAATGCGCCCTTGTTTGGTTCATTTGGATTAGTTAAGAGAGTACCACGCGTAGTGTGCTCGTTTTGTTAGTTTGGGTGAATTATGGTTTTGTGTTGGGGTTGGTCAGGCGCATAGCGCGCTCGCCTCAATGCGCTTGTTTGGTTAATTAAAGTTACTTTCGATTATTTTTGCTTAGTTTGGGTTAGAGAAGAGACAAGCGCGCGTAACGCGGTTGTCTCTTTACCTTCCTTAATTAGGGTTAGTTTTGGTTAGTTTGGGTTGGTTTTGCTAAGCTTGTCTCCTTACTTTGCTTAATTAGGGTTAATCTGGGTTAGTTCGGGTTAGTTTCGGTTGGTTTGGGTTAGTTTGGGTTAGTTTCGGTTGGTTTTGCATCGTTTGGGTAATGAAGACAAGCGCGCGTATTTCTTCTACTTTGGTTAGTTTGGGCTGGTTTTGCTTAGTTTGGGTTAGTGAAGAGACAAGCGCGCGTAACGCGCTTGTCTCTTTACTTTGCTTAATTAGGGTTAGTTTTGGTTAGTCTCGGTTAGTTTTGGTTAGTTTAGGTTGGTTTTGCTTCGTTTGGGTAATGAAGACAAGCGCGCGTACTTTGGTTAATTAGGGTTAGTCTGGGTTAGTTTTGGTTAGTCTGGGTTGGCTTTGCTTAATTAGGGTTAGTTTTGGTTAGTTTGGGTTAGTTTGAGTTAGTTTGGGTTAGTTTTGCTTAGTTTGGGAAAGTGAAGAAAAACGCGCGTAGCGCGCTTATCTCTTTACTTTGCTTAATTAGGGTTA